>NIVC01000279.1:0-53139 GCA_002269645.1 Macrostomum lignano
CAGGGAGTTTCTTGCCAGAAGAGGCATTCCGGTGGTGCCGCATCCACCCTACTCACCTGATTTGGCCCTGCCGACTTCTGGCTATTTCCGTATGTCAAAAACTGCATTGCCGGTTGCCGGTTTGACACCTTGCAAGAGGTCAAGAGTGCATGGGAGGGGGTCACCAACCCCATGGCTGCTTCCCAGTTCACCGAGGCCTTCAAAAAGTGGCTGGAGCGATGGCAGCGGTGCATTGAGAAGGGTGGAGATTACGTTGAAAAATGACACAGTTATTGTTTCGTTTTAATTGTTTGTTTTAAATATATAGCACCTGTCCTATATTTCACGCGGACACCCCTCCTATAAACCTTTAATGCAATGCAATGCAATGTACCATATGCAAGGAACTTTCAGGAAACCATCTTCAGAGAAATTTCGATGACCAGCAGATCAGACGCGTTGCCAGGATTCACGTCAGTCGTCAGGGGGACAGGACAGAGACAAATTCAACTGCAATGTTAGCGAAGGAAGCAAAAAAAAAGGCAATGATAAAATCCCCCCCCCAAGTGAGTGTCCGCATTTGGCTACGCCCCAGAGCAGAATTATATCAGGACGCTATACATACATACGATACAGGGGTCGCTTCACAAGCTCGAAGTTTCACACCTCGAAAAGCACTTCCTTTCACAAACCCGAAACTTCATAAGCTCGAAATTTCATATCCTCGAAAATTTTAGCAAGCGACTTCACAATCTCAAAATTTCACAAGCTCGAAATTTTACAACCTCGAAAACCATTCTAGGCAGCCCACTTTCACAAACGCCGAAACTTCATAAGCTCGAAATTTCATATCCTCGAAAATTTTAGCAAGCCTGTTTTTCCTGTCTCTGCAGTGTAATGTTTGATGGATATTAGCCTCCAAAAATTATAAAATTGCACGGCCAATGTACTGCTAGAGGTCTTGAGAAAGTGTCTGAATAATTTTACTTTACTTTAAAACTGTATTAAATGCATGACAATTGACAATAACAATAGTATCGCTGCATTCTCATATGAATTTAAGAAATAATAAATTTACGATACATTAAATAAAAAAGGTAATTAATTCCTGTTGTCAACAGCTACGGAAAACATTACCAAAACTAAAACTTACTTTTCATGATAGAAGCAGGAGAGTTTTCAAGTTTTATCACAATACATTTAAAATTGAAGACTTTTGTACACGAAAAATGTATCTAAGGAAGCACAACAGTTAAACTTTCAAAAAAATCCAATTTTTTTAAATACGATACGTCAATACGGTAACGGTACATAATTGATCTTCGACTTCAATGACAATAAATATGACAGGAACTAAATGTGCTTCACCTCAAGTGTTACAAAAGATTACTATGTGTTTAATATTAGCAATGCTAGACTCACACCGTGCCAAAACAAAAACAAGCCAATAAAACAGAGACCATGAGTCCATGACATCATGAGAGTGACTTTAGGCCTGCAACTGCCACACTAATGGACTGCCACATCGCAAACTTGCAGGCGGTTGAGCTTACCCCTCAGACTGCTGCTGATATTAGCATTTAGCATTTAGCATTAGCATTTTTGATATTAACATTTTACCTCCGACTCTGGAGAGTATTACTTTTTATCTCAGGCCTTTAACCCTAAATCTCCCACGCGGTCATTCACTAGAGCTGAACTCCTAGTGATACCAGCTGACACAGAAATTAATTAAAATATTAAAATAAAAAATGACAAAGATTGAAACCAGAACCATCAATAAACTCAATAAAATCATTGAATCAAAACCACGTCTTATATCAATTAAAGGTGTCAAAGTAAAAATCGATCCCATGCAGCTAATAGTTCAGTGTAATGAGCAAAGACACAGCATCACAGATGAAAAGTCTGGAGGAATTCCTACCATTAGCAGCTCTTATCCAATCCTTGCAGGCGCTGTAAGTGCCGCAGGTGGTGAAGCAACTGCTGTTAAAGCTGGGAATGATAGAGCCCACAGCTAGAATTGCAAAAAGATTGCAAGACACAAAGGTATTAACAATTAAGGCAGGAGAGGGCTGCCCTGATGCCCTGATCGTGATGATTGTGAGCATGAAAATTCTGTAAGCAAGTCTGACATTGTCAAAGCCATCATGACACTGCACAATGCTGGGTTTACAATAATGCGGATGTGATGAGGTTTAAAACCCCACTTTATCCAGCTTCATAAACCTAACGCTACTGATGGGATGTAAAAACAGTTTAACTTTTCTATCAGGGTGCTCACCCTCAAAACTTTTTTATTTATTTTAGAGAAAAAAATGCCAAAAGCCAATCCAGCAAAAGATTTAGTCAACAAATATTTTTCAAAAGGCGTCTCATTTCAAGACAAAAGTAATTTACTAAGAGAAGCATGTAAACAAAAGTTTAACACCGACTTCTCTCTCAATCGAAGTATTTAGTCGAAGTTAAAATTCTAAACTTTCTTGCTACGTAGACTCATTTATTGATAAGTGCATAGCCGTCAGCACCGAACAAGAAGGGTCGTGTCACATTATTTTGGAGGTCCCACCGAGACGGCTAAATTAAAATTGACCCAGCCTGCAATCTACATCGCAGACAACCATTGCTAACCATCTGCATCGTATGCAATCTGCAATCGGCAACAGGAAGCCAACTTGCCACTGCCAGTGACATTGCCTGTACCTCAGTCAGCCGCCTATCTGCTAGCGCCACTGCAAAGTACTGAGCGTACTGTCTGCCGATCTAGAAAACCGGTCTGAACCAGTTTACGCTTTGGCGGCCAACTCTGAACTGGACAACAACCCCCAAGTCACGCGATCAAAGCCAAGGCCATCCACCCGCAGCCAACCCAGCCAGCCAATTAGTCACGTGACAATCGTCAACACAAATTTGCTAGTCTGTCGGACCTAGAGGCTAATACAAGTCAAGAAATAACCCTAAGGCTTAAGTTGTTTACCAGTTTTGTACCAACCCAAGGCCAGCCTAATTCTGCAAAATCTGTCAACAAGTCTGCTGAGTCATCGGGTCTTGTTTTTGTCTGTCTGCCGCCCCGCGAGCACTCCTCAATTTTTTTAATTGAGTTGAGAGCGCCGCACTGGTAAAGCGCCCGCTGCAGCCGCCATTGGACACTGCCTGTGATTGCAACCTGCGCTACTGCAGTCAACAGTGCAAGTGCAGTCTGTCATCACTCATCAGCCTGCGACTTCAGCCTAGGCCTACAGCCAGCGGTGACCATCGATAACGCCGGCCAGTGCTGGGCAGCGTCAGCGACCGAGACGAGTCGAGCTGTGTTGAGTCGAGTCGAGTCGAGACGAGCCGAGCTGAGACAGACCGAACGAGCGGTGAACCGAGTGACCTGGCGAGCGGCGAGCTCCTTCAACGGCCGCGACCCGCAGTTCAGCGTCGCAGTTAAGACTGAATTCATAATTTTTGTCAAGTAGAATAGGGCCTATTGTGGCAGTAACTATAATAGGATTGCTTACAGATGAGACTCAATAGCTAGGTTATTTTATAAACTGCCACTTTCTCTCTTATTCTAGCTCTTTTCTTGCTGGGTTCCCTCTTTTAGTTGCCTGCCAGTGTGTCTGTAATACTTAGCTGCCAAGGTCATGGCAGAGTCCGAGTCGGTAGCCAAGCCAAGTACAGAGGATCCAGCAGCGAGTGGAGCTAGGACAGCAGAAGTAGAGAGACAGAGCCAGGAGGTAGAAGTGGAGAGACAGAGCCAGGGGCAGAAGTGGAGAGACAGAGCTAGGAGGTAGACGCGAGACAGTTGGCAGTAAAATTAAATTGTCAGAGACAGCTGGTGATGACGAGGCGGAGACAGATGAAGGTGACCTGCAGGAGTGCGAGACTTCCCTGGGCGATCTGGCCAGGACTTTGGCAGAGATCCGTGACAATGTTAAGTCAACAAAGTCGAGCCCTCGGCTCAGGCCCCCAGCCGCCTATTCGCCCAAAATGAAATTCGAAATTTGGTGGACCCAGTTCAGCCTGTACTTAGAAGCGAATAACATAGGACGCGAGCACTGGACAGCTGTGCTGCTGTCATCGTTGTCGCCAGAGTGCCAAGAGTACTTCTATAACCAGAGACTGCACGAGAAAGTTTTCGAAACCGCTGTTAAGCAGCTTAAGGGTCGGTACGGCGAACCAACGCATGTGGACCAGTTTTATATAGAGCTTACCTCCGCCCAGCAGCTGCAGTCTGAAAGTATTCAAGAATATTTCGATCGCCTCGTTAGCCTTGCTAACTCTGCGAACTTAAGCCGCAATGAGTACGACGAGCCTTTAGTTAGGACGCGATTTTGCTATGGGTTAACTGACAAGTCAATCGCAGAAAAGTTAATCAATTTGCTGCAAGAGAAGCCAAGGCCGTCTCTCGAGAGACTTTTAAACAGGGCCCGAGACGCCGCCCAAACTAGGCAATTACTCAAATTAGCAGAACCGCCGAAAGTCCGTAGTGTTGAATCAGACGAGATCCAAGCCCTGAAGGCAAGGATCAAGGAGCTTAAAAGGAAACAGTCAGGTCAGCAGCAAACGACAGCAAACGACAATAGACACCCTGGAGCCCAGAGTTTTCAGCCACCGCAGCATGTCCTGAACTCCAGTAACTATAATGTCAAGAACCGTAGGCCACCGAAGTGCTTTAGGTGTGGGGAGACGGACCATCTGATCGCAGAGTGTCCCTATCCCAGAGAGCCGGGTGCCAGTGCGCCACCTTCGAAGTTCAGGGCTCCGCAGCCGTTCGTCGACCCGAAGGACAGAGGGAAGTCGAGCCCGAGACCGCCCAGAGAGAGGGGGTAGTGACCCACTGGAAGGATTCCTACGGGTTCGTCCGGTCCTCCCAAATCGGAGACTCAGTTTTCGTGCACCTGTCCCAGCTAGTGCAGCCCCTGATGGACCTGGCCTTAAACCACCAGCTAGTGGGCACCCATGTGACCTTCGGCCGAGTTGCTGACGCTGGAAAGACCAGGGACCGGGCCATCAGCGTGACTGCAGATTCGTAGACCCCAAGTGTGCGGAGGCCTCTTCCGACCTGCCCCACTACAAGGCGGGATTTTATGTTCAGATTGAGGTCGGAGAGACGAAGACCGTGGCCCTTTTGGATCCTGGAGCCAATGCATCGCTGATTTGCCCCAAGATGAGAGACAGGCTAGTAGAGGCGGATCCCATCAATAATGTCTTCACCCCCGCCCAAATCCAGCGAACTGCGACTGGGTTCAACGGAGCCAGCTCAGAAATCCTGGGAAAGCTCGAGTGTGAGTTGAGCTTAGGCAAACTGAAGAAGCAGCATATTTTCCTAGTTATCGATGGCTCCCTGAGTGAGACGCTTTTAGGACTGGATTTCTGCAGCAGTTTCCAAATTGTCATGGACATGGCCTGTGACCGTGTGACTTGCGCAGGGAGAATGTCCCAACCCTGCGGGGATCTAGTGACATCTGTAGCGTGAACCGTGTGGTCGCCGCTTGCGACACGGTCCTGCCGCCGCGCTCAGAAGCCCTGGTCCCAGCTAGAGCCATAGACGCCGAGAGCAACGCCCACGGGGTTGTCAGCGCGAGGCTGTTCAATTCAGATTCGGCCATCGTGGTCGCTAATTCTCTAGACCAGGTCAGCCCCACCAGCCACGTGTTAGTTAGGGTCCTGAATAGCAGTGAAGAGATTACTGTTGCCAAGGGTGAGGAGGTAGCGTCATTTAAGAAGCTAGGGGACGACGAGAGCGTGGTGTGCACCCGGCTAAACGAAAGCGATTTCAGCTTCGACAAGGTAGATCTGCTTAACGACAAGCTGGCAAGACTACCCTACCCAGACCCAGGAACAGCCAAGTGGCTAATGAACCAGTTCAATTTGCTAGATTCTAACCTAACTAAGAAGCAGCTGGATACCACCGTTAAAATGTTAAATTATTTCCTTAGTCAAATTTCTCAGTCCGAAACAGATCTAGGCAAGACCACGCTGCATGAGATGACGATCGAGCTCAAAGACCCGAGTTGCCGCCCGATTTCCCAACCGTCCAGGCGGACAACGCCGGCCCAGAAAGAGTTCTTAGACAAGCATATTGCCCAGCTTTTAGATCAGGGAGTGGTTGAGGAGTGTGACTCTGACTGGTCTTCGCCAATTGTGCTTGTGAAAAAAAGGACGGTACGTATCGCCTGTGCGTAGACTACCGCGCCCTAAACAAGTACATAAAGCCGTGCTCATTTCCTCTGCCGCTGATAGAAGAGTCATTCGATAGTTTGGCGGGCTCCAACGTATTCAGCAGCTTAGATCTGACGAGCGCGTACTGGCAAGTAGGAATCAGGGAAGCTGACCGCGATCTCACCGCGTTTTCCTGCCCTCAGGGGACTTTCCGTTGGACCGTTGTTCCCTTCGGGATAAAGACTGCCCCAGCCAGTTTTGCTAAGCTTATGCATAAGGTTTTCAGACCGCTGCTGTTGCGAGTCAGCCTGATTTACCTTGACGACATCATCATCAAGGCTAGGAATAACGATGAGATGATATCCCACCTAGCGCTTGTTTTCTGGCAGCTTAGGAAAGCCAATTTGAAGATCAGGCCATCTAAATGTGAATTGTTCAAAGACAGGCTTAGGTTTCTAGGATTCGTGGTCTCCTCGAGAGGGATTGAAGCGGACCCCACCAAGACGGAAGCAGTGCGACAGTGGTGTACCCCTAGGGACAAAAAGCAGCTGTTATCCTTTCTGGGGTTTGCTAATTGACATACGCTCGTGCAATAGTCTATGGCCGCTGCGCCCAAATGCCGCCTCCCTCATCCCTTCCTAATATATAAGTGTCCTAGTTTCATAATCTTGTTACAAGCCCTGCTAGCATTAATGTGGTCCTAAAGCCAAATAAACAAGCAAAGCAAGATACGAGCTTCGTTATTCATCAAGCACTAGAGTTGCCAGCAGAGCATCACAATGGCGTCGCAAGCACTTGGACGCATCGAACTTCAGAACCTGAGCGCGCCCTGACGTGGCTAACAGCATTCCGTGCGCTCGCTCGAGCCAAGAAATGGAAAGATGAAGGCACCAACAGAGAAATTGCGGATAACTTTCTAGCACTATGCGGATTGCCAGCACTTGAAAAGCTAACATCTCTGGTGGCCCCAAAGAAGATCGACGAATTGGAGTTTTCTGCAATCGAGGCCGCCATTCAAAGTTACCTTCAACCAAAGACGCGCATCACCATTGCCGAGCGAACTCGCTTCTACACCATCCGGCAACAGCACGACGAGTCTCTTCCGGATTACCTCTCGCGCCTAAGAAAGGCCGCCCAACATTGCAAATTCGATTCGCTGAAAGAGGCAGAAAGCCCAGAAGAGGTCATGATTCAACTGGCGTTAGTCGCTGGCATGCACTGTCCCACAACACAGCAAAAAGTTCTAGAAGCTATGCAGATCAAGGAGCTGTCGTCGAGGAAATCGTAGATTTTGTTGCCCAGATCAAGCAAGTAAAGAGTTCGTGTCCAAACAAGCCTCCACGCCGTTCACGACCTCCCCACCAAAGGAAACTGTTCCGGAGATTCACCATGGCTCTTTGGCTACAAAGAACAACTTTACCACTCCGCGCAAGATTGGACCACGCACTGGACAGTGTGGTTACTGCGGTCAAGTCCATGTTGCTGGAAAGTGCCCAGCGTTTGGAAAAACCTGCAGCAAATGCTCAAAACCAAACCACTTTGCATCAGTATGTCGATCCTCCCGACCACGCCAGCTCCACAACGTCGAGGAGCTCTCAAACACAGACATGCCGCAACCAGATACCACGTCCCTTCTTCACCTTGGGGACGCGGACACGATTCACGCTATCGACTCGACACTGGAAAACATAGTCATCAATGGTGCTCAAATCCCAATGCAAGTAGACACCGGTGCTGCGGTGAGCGTCATTTCAAGCACTCTCTGGGAGTCACTCCGCCGCCCGGCCCTCCAGAAGTGTCATCGCCGCTTCAAGCCTACGATGGCCACACGCTTAAAGTCCTCGGCAAGTTATCAACCGCCATTGAGCTTCGCGGCAAGTTTCACCCTGCTGAACTGATCGTTGTACAGGCCTCTAAGACATTCGGTCTGTTAGGCCGTGACTTATTGGACTCAGCGCAAGTCCACAGCACATGCTCCACTAGCATCGGTAACAGCGTGGATGCCCTACCCGTGATTAAAGGCATCAAGGCCAAAATGGAGACCATCGCTGGTGCCACTCCGAGGTTTTGCCGTGCGCGTCCCGTGCCTGTCGCCCTGGAATCCTCCATCAACGCTGAATTGGACAGGCTGCAGCAGTTGGGCGTGATAGAACCAGTTGACGGCCCGGTGAGCAATGCTTCTCCTGTCGTCTGGGTCAAAAAGAAAGATGGAACCCTAAGGATGTGCGCTGACTACAGCGTTCACGTCAACGCAAAGATCAAGTCAGAGGACTATCCCATCCCTAGCGTGGAGCACCTATTTTCCAAACTAAAAAACGCCAAGAAGTTCGCCAAAGTAGACCTGAGGTCGGCCTACTGGCAGATCGAATTGGACGAGGCTGCTCAGGATCTCTCAATAATTAACACATCCAAAGGATTATTTCGCGTGAAAAGACTTCAGATGGGGATGAAGAATGCATCTTTTATTTTTCAGCGCGCGATGGAAAGTATTCTGTCAGACCTAAAGGGCGTTCTCATCTACCAAGACGACGTATTAGTTTTCGCCGAAAACAGTGATTCACTACAGAAAAGACTTCGTGCTGTGAAGACTAGGCTGGCAGAAAAGCATGTCACCATCAACGAAAGCAAATGCATCGAGGCGACTGATGAAATATCATTTCTGGGGTTTAAAATTTCTGCTGCTGGCATCCAACCCGATGATCGATTGGTTGAGAAAATCCGCAGCATCGCACAACCCAAAGACAAGAAGGAGCTGGAACAATTTGTTGGTCTAATAAACTTCTTTGGAAGGCTAGTACCCAATTTCTCTGGAAAGATCCAGCCGCTAAATCGACTGCGCAGAGCGGACGCCAACTTTAGTGGACAGCTGAGTGTGACCGAGCCTTCAGACAACTCGACGGAGATTGCCTCTCAACCCATAGTCCAGCCATACTCATTAGAAAAGGAACTCACTCTTACCACAGATGCCTCCAAGGGAGCGCTTGCAGGAGTGGTCACGCAAGATGGCCATCCTGTGATCTATATTTCTCGGTGTCTTTCTACTGCCGAACAAAACTATTCGAACATAGAGCGAGAAGCCCTTGCCGTTTTTTGGGCAGTCAGCCGGCTGAAGCACTATTTACTGGGCCGCCACTTTACAATACAGACGGATCATAAGCCTCTCGAACAGCTCTTCGGCCAGTCTCGCGGGGTGCCGCTGAACACCTCCGCTCGCATTAGCAGATGGGCACTCGCGATGATGCACCTTGACTACACCATACGCTATATACCAGGAGAGAAGATTCCACATGCCGATGCGCTTTCTCGCCTACGCTTCACTGACTCATCTAACGATTCGGCGGAAGTCTGCGAAGCCATTGATTGCGTTGCCTTCGAGCCGTCTGTCATTCCAAGAACCGGGTTGCCGCAGAGCTAGAGTTGGATGAGCT
The DNA here is from genome assembly GCA_002269645.1 of Macrostomum lignano. Lineage (NCBI taxonomy): Eukaryota > Metazoa > Platyhelminthes > Macrostomidae > Macrostomum > Macrostomum lignano. The sequence goes on from NIVC01000279.1 coordinate 9,558, forward strand.
CATAAAAAAAGTGATGCACCGAATTCGCTCGGGAAACTGGGCTGGCTGTTCTCAGGCTGAGAAACCATTCCAGGCCGTATCGCAATGCCTAACTATCGAGGACGGCTTACTGTTCAAGGGTCGCCAGGTCTACATTCCGCCAAGACTGCGGAAAGAAGCTTTTCGTGCAGCGCATGACACTCACTCTGGGTCTCTGGCGACACTCAACTTCATGAGCTTGTCCTGCTGGTGGCCTGGAATGCGCGCTGACATCGAGCGATTTGTCAGCCAGTGTGATGTATGCAACAGGCTGCGGCCCAGATTGGGGAAGACCAGAGACACCTGGCCATCGACTGAATACCCGTTTCAAAAGCTTCACGTTGACTGGGCGTACGTAAAGAATGTTGGAAACATCCTGATAGCAGTCGACTCTCACTCTGGTTGGATCGAAGCCTTTCCCTGTAAAGATCGATCCACAGATCAGATCATTAAATGCCTCAGAACTGTTTTCACACGCTTTGGTGTTCCTGAACTTTTAGTTTCGGACAATGCTCCGGAGTTCGTCAGCGATTCACTGAGGAGCTGGCTGCACCAAAATGGCATAAAGAAGATGGAATCCCCAACTTATTATCCCCAGGCCAATGGATCGGCTGAGCGAGCAGTCCAGACAGTCAAACGAGCTCTGCGGGCCTGGAACGAACGAACTACCCACGCTGAATTTGTTCCCTATCTACAGCGATTGCTGTTTCATCACCGAAACTCATCCACGTGTAGGGGCAAGACGCCAGCTGAGATTGTTTTCGGACGCCAACTACGCGCTCCTGTAGTCTCCACGTTCAACCAAGGCGAGCGCGTTCTGTATCAGCCAACTTCGGACGTTCCACCCTCCACTGTCGAATACGTGATGAACCGAGGCCGCAACACGGCCTTCGTGTTGGACGGGAGCGAACTGCGTTTGGCAAGCGACAACCAACTTGCTCCACTGCCACACGACGATGAAGAATCAATGGCAGGAGATCCCGCAGACACGGAGGCAGGGAACCCCAGCGACAATTCGACCCAAGGCGCGCAAGAACAAGAAGCAGGTGGAATTCGCCGTAGCACCCGGATGCGTCGCCAACCGACCGCTACTCCTCATGACTGCTAAAAAAACGCATTAGCTACACAGTACGAGTAACCGAAATGAAACCTGACACGCTGAATTTGAATTAGTTATCTGTTGAGTTCCTAACATAAAGTTTACATTGTTCGGAGACAGTTCAACTCTTTCCTTCTGGAGGAAGACATGACATACACTCGTGCAATAGTCTATGGCCGCTGCGCCCAAATGCCGCCTCCCTCATCCCTTCCTAATATATAAGTGTCCTAGTTTCATAATCTTGTTACAAGCCCTGCTAGCATTAATGTGGTCCTAAAGCCAAATAAACAAGCAAAGCAAGATACGAGCTTCGTTATTCATCAAGCACTAGAGTTGCCAGCAGAGCATCACACTAATTATTACAGAAAGTTTGTCCCCAGGTTTTCTATCATAGCCACGCCTCTGTACGCCTTAGCCAAAAGTTCAGAGAAATTTGTCTGGCGCCAAGTTCACGAGAATGCGTTTCAGGAACTGAAGGCGAGCCTGTGTGAGCCGCCAGTGTTGACCTACCCAGACTTGAGTCCTAGCGCGGGTACCTTCATCCTAGACTGCGACAGTTCCCTAGACGGTGTAGGAGCAGTCCTTTCCCAGCTAGACAGGAACGGTAAAGAACAGGTGATTGCCTACGCGTCGAAGAAGTTTAGTAGTGCGCAGCGCAATTATTGTGCGACTATGAGGAGCTTCTAGGGTTGGTCTTGATGCTAGAGCAATTTCGAACCTATCTCCTAGACCGTGAGTTCCTAGTTCGAACCGATGCCGTTGCTTTAAAGTGGTTGCACTCAAAGACTCACGCAACCGGCATGCTAGCTCAGTGGTTGGTCACCCTGGAACCGTATACGTTTAAGGTCGACCAGACGCCTCTAGAAAGGATAGCGGAGTACGATTTCCAAGTGAACCACAGAGCCGGTCTAGATCACGTCAACGCAGACATCCCCAGTCGAAATCCCAAGTTCAGAGCAGACCATTTCGATTGCCCAACCTGCAGCTTGATCCCAGATTTCAAAGCCAAGTTCCAGAAGGGTAAAAATGTAGCGCCATCGGAGCCTAGTGAAGTCAAAGCCAACCGCATCAGCGTCGATAGTAGCACCCAGACCCTCGCCTCCCACGGGTAGTCAGACCCTGGAAGCTGAGTCCCAATTTACGGTCCAGCGCAGGACAAGCCGGTAGTAGATTTAGCTATTCAGACTGAGCGTTTCACTGAAGTTAATGAGTTAGCCCACGGCAGCGAGCACTTAGCCGCCCCAACTCCTGTTGCGGGCACGGACACAGCTGGAAGTGAACCAGAGACCCGGTCCCCAGCTGCGGCTCATGCTGTTCAAGTGGAGGACCGGGTAGATCCGATGTAGCCGCCATAGACTCTGGGTCGAATAGTGAGAGTGAAGATGAGGAAGAAGCTGAGCAGAAAGAAAGAGAATGGATTCGCAGCGCGCAGGAATCGAATATTGACGTGGTGTACCTTAGAGACGCGGTAGCGGGCAGAGAGGAAAGGTTGTCCAAGCAGGAGCTTCAAGGCCATAGCCGGGAGCTGAGAGCCTTATGGGCCATGTTTGGTGAGCTGTCGTGGAAGAAAATGTACTAGTTAGAAATAGACCAGCTAAGAAAAGGAAGCCTGCCGCTAAACTGACTGTCATTCCGGAGAGTGCTAACATAGACGAATTAGTGACCTCTTACCACAGATTGATCAACCATTCTGGAGTCAAGAAGACATTAGGTATCTTAAAGAAGAACTTCCAAATTTTCAACCTGGAAACAGTTGTCAAGAGTGTCGTTGCCAGTTGCGAGATTTGCGCCAGAACTAAGAAAAACAAACGCAAGAATAAAGCACCGATTGCTGCCAACTCTAGCGGGATATCCGAATCAGGTTGTCCATGTAGACCATTGTGGGCCATTTCCGGAACAGGATGGATTCAGATATCTGCTTGTTATGGTAGACAGATTTTCTGGATTCTTAGAAATCATTCCTGTGAGAGACGTAACTGCTGAGACAACCGCAGCAGCGATCCTGACGGAGTGGATTGCTCGCTACGGCACAATGGAGCAATTGGTCTCGGACAATGGGACAGCGTTTATCAATAGCATTGTAGCCGAGTTAACCCGCTTGTTAGAAATTGACACTGTTAGAATTACTGCCCGTCGCCCTCAGGCCAATGGCAAGGTGGAGCGTACGATCCAAACCATCAAAAGTCAAGTCCGTGCAGTCACTGCTGAAAGGCATGTGACCTGGCCTTTTGCCGCGAGATGCGCAGGGATGAGCATTAGGTCATTAGAATCCGAGTCCACCGGCATGACACCTGCCAAGCTTTTCTTAGGCCGTGAATTCCAGATGCGCTAGATTTGATGTACAGCCCGCCTAGGCAAGAGCGCTATGACCCAACCAGTTATGCACACCTGCTCCACTGAACTCTAGTTGAAGCCTCTGCCACCGCCAGAGCTGTTAGGAAGAAGGCGCAGTCTAGACAGAAGAGGTACTACGATCGTCAGTGTTTAAATCTAGTTTGAGGTAGGAGAGCTCGTGTGGGTGTTAAACCCCGACCACACCTGGTCACCTGGGAAGCTATGAAAAACAGTTGGAAATCATCAATCAATTATAATCCAATCAGTATGCGCCTATACAAAATCCTGCAAAGGAACACCAAGAGAGGAGTCGCAACTTAGTTAACAAATACGAAACTTTCACTGGTAAAAAAGCAAAGTACCACAAAATAAGCAGGAACAAGAGAAATTAGAGCAACTAATCCATTTAAAAGAGTCGGAGCTTGTTACTGAAGAGATTAGTTTTGCACAGAGGAAGTTTACGGAACATTACATAGAGTACACAATCCCAATTAACGACACCAACCAAATCAAATATACCGCAAACAACTTCGACTATAAAGACATCATCCAATCAGTTGTTGATCACACACCAGTTGGTAATCAGGTTTGACAAAGGAGGCTTGGCGATCTCTCAGATCCCAAAGCTAGAAGTGTTTAATAACAAAATTAGAATCACATTCTTTGAGTGGAGTGAAAAAAACTGAGAAAGTTTAACCGGTCAGATGTAGCAGACGTTTTAGATCCTGAGGGTAAAAGGCGGACTGAAGTGGATCTTCTAGTGATTGATAATTTACTAGAGAAGGCTCACTATGTTTGGATTAAAGATCTTTCAAGACTCATTCACAAGCAGTTTAATAATCATCACGAGGCTGTTGCCATCTGCCGCTTGTGCCTTAAGCATTACAGTGGACCTGAGCGCTTTGAAAAACTAGCAGAGCATGAATTATCCTGTGAAGATGACCCAACCAACTGCTCTCTTCCTTCAGCTGAAGAGAAGTATCTCCGGTTTAAGGACTATCGCAAGATGGAGAAGCTCCCATTGTTGTATATGCTGATTTCGAATGCTCTTATCATGCCTATAATTATTTCTTTGGAGAGCAGTGTGTGGAGCTGATTATTGCCAGAATGTTAGGTAGCAAAAAGTGATTAGCAGCCTTCAATCTGTTCCAATAATGATGACTGAGGAGGATGAAAGCAATTTCCTATCAGCAACTCATTGCCACATCTGCAGGAAACAGTTAACTTGCACTGATATTAAAAACCCCACCGTTAGGGACCACTGCCACTATACTGGGAAATTTAGAGGTGCAGCGCATAACACCTTTAATCTAAAGCTAAATCGAACATTCATGATCTAACGATATTTTGTCACAACGCAAAGAACTATGACATGCATTTAATAGTTGAAAAAATCGGCATGATTCCAGACATACACCTTGATTGCATCGACGAGAACAAAGAAGTTTAAGTGTGTTGATATTAAACAGGACAATTCGGGTAAAGGTGAACGTTCGAGTGAAGGTAAAATAAGACTGAAGGATTCATATCAATTTCTAGCTGCCAGTCTAGACGAACTAAGCAAGAATCTAAAAGATGAACAATGTACTTACAAGATATTTGCAAGTAAAATTAACAACACTGATGAATCATTTAAAATTTTAAGAAAGAAAGGCTTCTACCCCTATGAAAATATTACTGGGTATCACGTATTTGAAGAAGGTTTACCACCACAGGAGAAGTTCTTTTCAAAGCTAACAGACTCTGGAATCTCTGACAAAGACTATGAGCACGCGAAGCATGTCTATAATTACTTTAATTGTCAAAACTTCTTCCAGTATCACCTGCTTTACCTCTTCACAGATGTTTCTGCTGGCTGATGTGTTTGAAACCTTCAGATACACCTGGTACACAGCATATGGCCTTGATCCAGCACATTATGTGTCACTTCCTGCCACTAGCTGAGAATCTTTGCTTAAAATGAAATGGGATCCAGATCCAGATTGGTACATTGAACTTCTTACAGACATTGACATGTACAATTTTGTCGAATCGTCAAAGCGAGGGGGAATCTCAATTTGCACAGATATGCAAAATCAAACAATCCCTACATTGAATCTTACAATAAGGAGCAGCCCTCAAACTAAATTACTTACTTGGACGCTAATAATCTCTACGGGTGGGCGATGAGTCAAGATCTTCCAGTTAGAGATTTTCGATGGCTATCACAGAACTAAAGTGGACTTTTCATTGGCTGCCATTTATGAGGTTGATGTTTACATTCCGCCAGAGCTTCACGACTATTTCTCTGACTTTCCACCCTTCCCAGAGAACATCAAGTGCCCGAAAATAATCGAAACTCCCAATGGAACTTGGCACCTGTCAGGAACAGAAAAAGAACATACAGAGAAACTAACACAGAATCTAAACAGACACGTTACAAAATCCATTACAAACTGCTTCAGTATTTTATCTCACTGGGTTTCAGGGTCACCAAAGTTCACCGGGCTCTTACATTTACAGAGGAAGCGTGGATGAAACCCTAGATTGATAAGAACACCCAGTTTAGGACCAAAGCAACTAACGACTTTGACAAGAACCTTTAAGTTGGCCAACAACTTTGTCTATGGCAAGACTCTTGAGAATAAGCGGAAAAAACAAACCTGAAACTGAAAACCTGAAAACCTGAAACTTTTTAAGACTTTCATCACTGAACTCTTGGAACAAATTTTTGGACAAATCCAGAAACGATATGCGCTGATTGTGCGTTCCGTCACAAAGCGACACAAGAGCAACCAGTAGGCAAATGCGAATGAAGAGACTCATGATTTGACGAGTAAGATAGAAAGCTATGATGGCATGTTTAAGTTGGGCAACAATGAAGGCAGTTGCATATATATTGTGGAGTGGGATATGGGGAACTATCGTCCATGGATTTAAGAAGAAGCGTTTCTATTGGACCATCTATTCATCTCGGGCAAATCTAAGCTTAAAGCTCGTTGATACCATTATCCTCACCACAAAGAAATGGGAGATCAGGGACGGGGTTTGAGGCGACGAACAGGGACTAAGAACGACAGGGAGCAAGGGAAACGAATTTTTAGCGCGCACATAAAAGTTTAAGGAGGAGCTCTAAGAAAGTAAAAAACTAAGTTTTGTTTAAATAAAATTTCTCTTTTCAGTACATGGTACTTGCGATTTATCTCATTGCGCTGGGCTAAGCAGTTTAACAAGCTGGAGGCTCTTTGATACCATTGTTTTCATATTTAGTTATTACTCGTAGAAGAACAAGAATGTACATGGCAGCTTATTATACTGCTTTCTATGCAGAAATTTTGTTATTTAATGCTAAATAAAAGTTTATTTTTCTAAATTATTTTCTTGCTACAAAGCCGTTTATACCAAATACACGTTGTTTTGCATTGTTTTTTATAATAAACATGAAATAATTTTTAGAAAAAAAGCAATCTAAACAGAAAAAATAGCAAATCAACTCGTATTGGTGGATTTGATGCTAAAAGCTATCGCATCATGGCAACCTGTTCGCATTACCCGACGATTAGTTTTTGATGGAGGTTTTTACTATTAGCGGGCTGCTTTTCTCTAGCTTGGTACTCGTTGTTAGGTCTTAACATCGCGAATAGAATAAGAACATTTTAACTAGATTCGATCTCTGCAGTTTTCTTAATTATTCCTTTTAAGCTAAGCATTGCCATTGGCCTTAAACTTGATCAATTAGAAGCTGGAAGCAGACAAATCTGTATCTGCATTACCTGGCAGCCGGCAGTCGCAACATGCAGGATCCAACATGTTCTAGGCGAAGAGCAAGTGAAGGAGCAGGTGAGTTTTGGCACTCTGCTAATGTAATAAATCAATTATTTTCTTACCAATATTTGAAATGGAAAAATTTTAAACCTTCAACTCGAATGTGTAACTAATTCAGTTTTAATTAATACGGAATAACAGCCGCCCATCCCTGAGTCCGTACACCAACCTTGACTCTGCAAACCCCCTCCTCGACTCTGCACACCTCCTCGACTCCGCACACCCCTCCTTGACTCTGCACACCCCACCTCGACTCGGTTTGGTATGTTACTTGCTTTTACAGTTACAAAGTCTTAATTTGAACTGAGTAAACTATTTTTTGTTTATAGGCCAGCAAAAAACATGGCTGCAAAATTCAAGCAGCTTAGCGAATCTGAAAAGCAACGTTTAGCTGGAAAGGCAGCTAAATCACCCTGCAAGCTGTCCACAATTGAAAAATGGTAAAAAATTATATTATTCGTATTAATTTACAGGAAATTTTAATACCTATTTGTTCTAACCGGATTAACTAACGACTGGTATGTCACGTTCATTTCATGATAGCTTCGCCGAGATTCGTCAGCGAAGTTTTTTCTAGTGGTAGCCGACGTGACAAGCCGCCGTATTTTGCCTACTTTCCGAAGATTCTGAGCTTCTGCCACTTGCTTACAAAAGCATAATGCAGATGAATAACACTATATCCGAGAAGTTTTAATACAAAGAAAAATAAAATATTCAAGTGGTTGCACTCCGTCACCAGTATACGCTCGTACGGGGCTCATTGATTGTGGCGTGGTACATAAATTATTAAATGGCAAAAAGCATGTAAAAATCGAACAACTAGTAGACTTTTAAATATGTACGCTCGTTCACATATTGGATATAAAATTAACCGAGGAAAGGAAAAACGTATACTTTAAGAATAGAAGCACTTACATGTACGCTTGTACATGGCTTGAACTATTGCACGAAACTAGTGCTAAATTATTGAGAACATTAGAGAAAATTAGAGAAAAAGTACAGAGCAATTGACGGCACTTATTCACACCTTCCTCCAGCAAGCAACGTGAAAACAACAAGGTTAGCTGCTATACGAACGTTTTATTTGTTCTTTTATATAACGTGATTTCGTGTGGGAATTATAAAGCGTTATACTTTAAGCTGTGAATCGTTAGGGTTTAGGAAGCTGCTCTGTGTCACCTGGGGCCGATTTCATAAAAAAGCTAGCCGTAAGCCGTAAGCTGCTGCTCGTTAAGCTGCAACTTTCAGCAGTTGTTCAAAAAGCGTTTTATAAACGATTGCTAAAAAGCCGTGGTTTGTAAGCCACAGCTTATTTCTAACGGCTTGCCTTAAAGTCGTGGATTTGGCCATAGACAAATGTTTCACTGTTAAGATTCTTGTGCTGCTAACAAAGATGATTGAGGTCGCATAGCACGGAGTGCCAAAATTAGCGAAAAAGCAAAGCCGGTTGGATTAATGCGAGTAGAATGGTTTCGACAGAGAGCAAGAAAATCTTTTTGACGGAGATGCTACGTTGAAGAGACGTGCTGATGGGGAAGTTCAATGATCTAGCGACGAAAAAAGAAAAAAAGTTGCCTGCGTGGACGGAAATAAAGTCCATCCTGGACGCTCAAGGCGTGAACAAGTCAATAATGCAGTTGCGCGACACACTATGGAAAAATCTACGACTGGCGGCACTCAAGAAAGTCGATGAATCGAGAAGGACTTGTAACGGGGAGGCCACGAAAAACAGCTAAGTGAAATTGACAACTTAATGCTGGATGTTATTGGTCGCGGAAGCGTGGGCGTGAACGGCCTGGCCGAACATTCGGAGATCTTTCGTGATTGCAGTGAGAACGTTGGCGACTCGCTGAGTCAACGAAGCCCGGAGTCGGCCACGCCGATGAGCCGCGACGTTGGCGGCTCACCGAGTCAACGAAGCCCGGAGTCGGCCACGTCGATGAGCCATGACAACGTTGGCGGCTCGCCGAGTCAACGAAGCAGTTCGACATCCATGATGGTACTCCTCGGAGAGACCTCTTCTACAAATGCGAGGCCTGGAAGGAAGCTATTGAAGCGTAAAGCTGTCTGCACCGGCGACAGCTTTACGCTTCAATGGTAAATGCTATTAGTCTGATCGGCGTTGCGTTGATGACGCAGTAAGTTTGCACATTCACGCAGTACTAGCTCAAAAATGAATTTGCCAAACTAATAGCATTTTAATTATGTATAAAATTTTATGTAAACACATTTTTAATGCAAAAATGAGTGAGATATTTTTCTCATTAAGACATCGTATATATTTCAATTTAGGTGCGGTTCTTTAAGCGACTGCCTGGAAACAAGATTTCAACATCCATTTCTGCTATAATGTTTCGCATAATGGATGATCCGCTGGCCTGCATGTTTAGTTTCAAAGGTGTTGTGCGCTCTGGTGTATCTAAAAATAACTTTGAGGAACTTGGGCTAATGAATTTTATTAGCAGTAAGTTTATGAGCTAAACATTTTCAACAAAAAAATTTGTCGGACTCGGAGTGACACCACTTGTCAAGAGAATTACAGTTGTTTTTTTATTTTTGCAGACGTTGTGTGGAGCTGCAAAAAGTTAAAAGATGCCACTAAGTCGGAGATAGAAACCGCCGTTGCAGACCATTTGCGACATGCACCGACAAGAGTCAAGCGGAAGGAAAAACGCACCCAGTCTAGACGCAGCAACCGAACAGGGCAGGATAATCAGCTTGACCCATCTGCAGCCAGTAGCCCTAATGACGAGGACGGCAGCTGGACTGATCATAGGGCTACTTAAAATGACCGTTACGAGGCCGACTTTGAAGCTGATGATTCCAGTTGATTTAATTCCGATTAGCAACTTCCAATCAATTAGTATGCAAATGTACATGTACACCATGTATACCATTTCATATTTCTATTATATATTTCTTCTTTTTTCGTAAAAAATAAGTCTAAAATATACACCGTATTAATTAAATATGTACGTATTTTTCCCTTAAAGGATGCAATGATGTGTACGACAATTGAACTTGCTGAACAGAGTTTGGGATCAATCGTTGCGTTATATATTTCTTGTATTTTGCCTACCATAATTAGTGCAGAGTGCAGACTTTTTAATGGTTTTCAGGTAAGGCCCGGTTCCAAATCCTCTCTTTGTCTCGATCTGTAATAAGCTTGATCAATTTTGGATACATTTATACATGTAGAATGTTCTAAATTACTTTAAGTAGTAAGTACGGAATGCTAGCGTAGAAATTGACAAAATATTTTACGATCGGTAGGAGCAATTTATACAAATAAAAAAATTGGTAATGGTTGCTAGAACGTTGCTACAATGTTACACGTCAATGTTGACATAGCAACATTGACGGCAACATTCCTGCGCGCGACATTTGCAACCATTAAGCAACATTGCTCGAATGTTTTCCGTCAATATTCCTGCAACATTCCTGCAACGTAACTGGCACCAGGGGACAGGGCACTCGCATCACAGAAGAAGCGTGAATGAAGCCATACATAGAAAAAACACCCAGTTAAGAACTAAAGCAACAAACGCCTTTGACAAGGACCTGTTCAAGCTTGCAATCAATTCTGTCTACGGCAAGACCCTAGAAAACGAACGCAACCGCACGAACCTGAAACTTGTGACGTCACAAGAGAGTTACATCATAGAGAGGAATCTTTCAAAGCCCACTTTAAAAGATTTTCATATCTTGGGTGCTATTCTGTTTTACAAGACAAAAGTTACCCTATGCAAGCCGATATTCACAGGTGTGACTGAACTCGATGAGTCGAAGCGCCTCATGTACAGGTTATTCTATGACCTAAAGCGTCAATATGGTGGGAACGTAAGACTTCTTTACACTGACACTGACTCCCTGATTCTAAATATACAGACTGAGGATGTCTATCAGGACATGCTAAGCCAGAAAGTTTTATTTGACCTATCCGAATATCCAGAGTCCTTTAAGACTTCGAAAGGCGATCAAGTACGCGACACATAAAATAAAAAAGTAGTAGGAACAATGAATGACGAGACAGCAGGTCGCATTATGACAGAGTACAAATAAAATAATATGTACCAAAAATGACAACAAATATTTATTTAGAAGAGCTAGCTCAACAATTAGTAATCCCAAACTTCCTGAATGAAGTCTCTATGAAAGACACTGTCAGAATCCCCACTAGAAAAAGAATGTGGAATCATGAACTGTGACCCTGCAGAAAAACCAGGTCCTCATTGGGTTTGTTGGGTAATTGATCCGAATCGTAAACACAAGTGCTATTACTTTGATAGCTATGGAACAGCTGTACCTGAAGAACTGAGAAATTATATGTGCGCTGGACACAAAATATACCGCTCAGATTTTATGCTCCAAGGGCTTAACAGTGATGTTTGTGGGAGCTGTGTATGACCGTTTTGTACGCAATGACCCACACCCAAAAAAGTTACAAAGAAATCATTTCAAGTCTGAAAAATTGCATATCCTATCTGCTAACCCCATCCCCATCTGCTTATCCTCATCCCTATTCCCACGAATTATGATCAATTTGCTGCTCAAGATCTTCTCGCATCTTGTGAATCTCCACCAATCTGAATTGCAGCGAGTTGCATGTGAATGTTGGGTAAATGTTGGCTGAATGTTGTTGGCTTGGAGGAGCACTAGGTTGATCTTGATCATAAAGAGAGTTTCCTTTTTCTGCCATTTTTTAACGAAAAAATATAAAAATTTAATGAACGGTTGCGCAAATCTGTTGCACGCCTTATAGACTTTTTTGATGACGGAACTGATGGTCCATCAGTACTCTTGCTTCTCCAATGTCAATGTCCCTGCAGATTGTGCAGTCTCTCTAATCGGCTGAGTCTTTTCTTTTGTTTCCCCCAGTCATTGTATATCCTATACAAATAGTCAGTGTGTGTTGTTATGTTTTGCCCCACGGGTCTTAGTCTCTGAAGAGTTGTTATATCTGACTCTGCTGCTGTGAGTCGCGAACTTAGCCTCTCATGCAAAGTAGTTGATCTTAGCATAACGTCTTCCAAATTTGCAGTTTTCTGTGTGTTTGCAATAATGGTGTTAGTTAGAGTTCTGATTGCAGATACGAAAGTTTCTAGATGTTTTTCCATCTCTTCTTTTTGTCGAACTATTTTCATCCTTATGTCTTCACTATTGACTTGCGCCTGGTGCATTGATCGCTCTAGGGCTTTCAAGCGATTTTACAGTCTTCAGCTCAGAATGCCCAGCTGAAGACTCGCCTGCAAAATTAATAGACATCTTTGATAGCAAATTTTAAATAACAGTTCTATTTTCTTTGCTGATCATCACAAACTGGTAAGGTTGATTCCACTCGTCATAGCAAAGATTAACGAATTCCTCCTGTGAAATATTTCAGTTTAAGCTTTTTGTTGGATTTATGAAATAGGCAGGCGCAATGACCTCATTGTATAGGCTTTTTAGCCTGTCCTGTGGGGTGGTTCGAAACAGGAGAATCAGATTGCAGTTCTCACGAATTGTTTTGTTCGGGAGCTCGAACCAGTTCTGTGCAATGTAAATTATATTACAATTGTTATGTCGTCCTCTTGAAAATAGATTTTTTTATCTGCTTCTGTGGGCTTGTCATACAATCATCAAAGACGATCAAATGCTTTCTCCCCTTTTCTAGCTTATTTGGTTGGGGTAGAAGTTTGGTCTTTTGATCAACCTGCGGATCTCCATAGGTGAAAACTTTAATGTTGTGCCATTTTTCATTGTCTTTGAGGTGCTTTGCATATTCGGCACCATAATTTCTGGTTAATGGGAAGGTTTTGTTGGTTATTAAAACATGCAATAATGTCCTCTTTGTTCAGCTTGTTTTGAAGCCCTGCAATCAGCATTTTATACTCATCTTGATACAGTGTGGGAGAGTAGATGTGCAGAGTGTCATAGTCGATAAAGCCAGGTCTAACAAGCATGTTAAAGACTGAATGTTTTACCTGAACCTGATGAACCAACAACAATGCATCTGAAGTGACTCGGGATTGACTCGTGATGAGAAAACTTAATCTGATTGCGCGTCCAGTGAGGATTGGAGTCGTTTGAAAAGTCCGTTTTTTTCTATGATGAAAAAAATTAAATATTAATCATTTAGATGTGTCATCTTCGGACTTAGATGTGTCATTTTGGGACTTTAATGTGGCATTTTGGGACTTTGATGTCTAATTTTGGGACTCGAATGTGTCATTTTTTGACTTAAATGTGTCACTTTGGGACTTGGATGTGTCATTTTGGGACTAGTCTTGTACGCTTACATGTCTTGTACCCTCGGAAAGTACCATTTAGTCAAATTTAAAACCACTTCCTATTTTAATGCTAGCTCTTATCTTCTCATTGATTGCAGGGTCCACACTGTCTGGATTTGGGGCCAGTAGAGCCAGTGGCTAAATCTCTTGTTAAGGCCTACTTTCTGTTACAGAATTCTTTATCTTTTAGGCCGCAGTGACAGCACGTCCCACCGAGTACGCCACGTTCTTAATATTATCTTTGTTCTCACTAATGACTTTAGCGATCCGAGCAACCTGTGCAATTATATCAGCAAGACCAGTCCCTGAGCGTTCTTTCCTTGGATAGTGACCTGCTGGGAAAAGTCCGGATCCACGCTTAATTAGATTAAGTTCCTCCTAGTCATAGTATTTGTCCACGTCTTTCTGTTGCTGATGTTGTTGTTCTAGATATTTCATGACTTCCCCCTAATCTGGCAAATCGAACCATACTTTGATGTGCTCGTACTTTTTGAATCTAGTCAGGTTGACACCGCTATCGTACATCGTTCAAAAGCTGAAACGGAGAGGAGATTTTGCGCCCATTGAGGTTGCGCAGTTGCCGTCACGCAGCCCAAGCCCACGCGAATCTCCTATTCCGCGCTCCACCCCCCATCGCACCTGAGCAACAACTAGGAGAAATTTCAACTATAGATAGGCAGGCAACTAGGGGACGTCGATCTAGCGACACTAAACCGCCCAGAGCGATTGCGCAGGAACCTGATAGGTTACAGGTCAACCCTAGCCGCAAGACATATGCGTCTCGCCTGGCCAGGTTACTTAACCGAATATTTCGCCGAAAATAATTACCTTCCAGCGACGGAAACGTCAATGGACGAAGCACCTGAAAGAGTGCCGACCAGGCCCAAGCTGCCGGATTGTCCAAAGAAGTCAGGAACCGTCGCCAAGCGGGTCGCTGATTTGAAGGCCCAAGGGAGATTGACTCTGAAGAGCTCCGTCGTGGTACCCCCTCGGAGCCGGATGCCCGACTTGACTTACATGGAAGATCAAATTGATATTTTCGCCCCTAACTCACCCCTAGACTCAAACAGCACGCGCGCCGCGCCTCAATAGGCTGCTGCCGATAGAGTCTAGTGATAGGGAGGAGCGCCGAACCGATGGTTCGCATCTATCGGAACCAAGGGCGCGCCAGCCAGAGGGCAGTCTGGCTAGGCGCCCACCAGAGATAGGCGATGACCCTGAGTCGCGCCCGCCAAATGCCGCCGGGAAGAACAGGCCGCCGCGTCGACGTGGAAAGCGCGGAGGCCGATTTCGCGCCCTGCCGGGCGGCAGCTGTTTCTACAGTTGCGCCAGGCTGCCGCTGCGGTCACGACGTCCACCCGCGTCACGCTCGCAACGTCCGACCGCCTGAGCCGCGCCAGAGACAGGTCAGCTGGCTCCGCCGCCGTCGAGCTGTAGCAGCTCCACGTCCACGGATGACCTGACGGCGTGGGCGAAACAAACGCAGGCGCAAACGATTGCCAACCTGTTGTTTCTGGCCGGCACACGACGGCACCTATTCGCCAATCTGCCGCCGGACTTACAGGTGCAGCTGAGGCAGGAGAGCCTGCAATACCGCCAGTTGCTCTACGAATGGGCCGCCAATCTGGCAGCCCGAGCGCTGGCTGACCAGAACTTCGACCGCCTGCACGTTGAGTTAGTGGCGCGCCGTTTCGCCGCTCAGTTGGGCCACGCCGATCTGCCACCGACGCTTAAGGCCGTTCTCCTGCCAATGTAGTTTAACAGGGCAAAACTATGACAAACTTAATTTTGGTGACTCGGCAAAAGTCCGCAACGTAACTATTCGTGTGCTGTAGGCCAACGTGGCCTTAACTTAGCATTTCTTTTCTTTTAATATTTTAGGTCAATTTATCGATCCTTCCCCCTCTCAGCGTTGAGTCGTTTGCATTTTTTTATGAATCAGGCATATCTCTGTTTTTATCATACTTAGTACACCTGTTAACTCATCCGTTATTATGTTATTCCTCGTTCTTAATTATTCTGCGTGCTTGCCAGCCAATAAGGTCGCCATTTCTTTAATTCGTTTTCCTATTTTACGCCTATATATCATTGCAGGTAACACCTTTTTGAATAAACCGTGGAACTTACCTATTTTTTCAAATAAACGCTGAAGCCGTCAGCTTCTTCCGGCTCATCTTTTAGCTGGAGGAGAGTGATGTGGCCGCAGCCTTCTGCTGCAAGCATAGGGCCGCAGTCACATCTTAGGCACTGTTGTCCGCTGCTAGTATCTGGAATAGGATTTTTTCTGCTGCCTCCATGCACTCTAAGCAGCCTTCCTTGGCGCTCAGAAGTTGCACAATATGGCGCAATCTTTAACATAGGAAATTAGGAGGTTTTGCTTAGCCTAGGGTTAGTTAGTGGAAGCCGCCAAATTTGGCGCTTGCCTGTACTGTTGTTGCCTGGCCTGCCGCGTACGATCGCTCAGTGTACGCAAGTCTAGTTAGCCGCACTCCTCCCCCGTGCGCTCTCTAGACCCTTCCCCCTTCTGCTCTCTCGTTCCTCCTGCGTCCGAGCCTCTCCCCATGCGTCATTCTATTTTTAGACTGAGGGTTTCGCGGACCCCGTGTCCCGAGCTGAACCCTCCCTCACGTGCTGCCTTGTGCGCACAAGCCCAAATTTGGCATGCTATTGTCACTGGTGGCTGGAGGCGACTGTCGGCGCTTCATACAAGCTACTTTCTCCCCATGTTTAATCAATATCTGTTGTGCATCATTATCCGCACTTTTCGGCTGCAGTTCCATGGTCAAGCCACGGAATGCCCAAACGCTCCACCCTCCGCGTTCTATATTAACGAATGCAGGCCCGCTTGTCTGAATTTTTCCTCAGAGCCGTTTTGACTGCTGGTCAGTCTCGTCGAGAGCTATCTCGAGAAAGCGCTCTAGCGCCGGTTAACAGCGAAGCAAAGCTCCTGAGCAGGTCTTGGTAGAGCTATAAGCATCGCTAAGCAGCTGCAAGCTCCTGAGCAGGTCTTGGTAGAGCTATAAGCATCGCTAAGCAGCTGCAAGCTCCTGAGCAGGTCTTGGTAGAGCATTGCAGCGCTCAAGCAGAAAGCACGCTCCTGAGCAGGTCTTGGTAGAGCATTGCTAGTGCTATAGCTCTGGTTTTCCAGCCTACCTATTGGCAGGAAATCAGTTGGCTGAAGCCATTCTGCTAGTGTCTTTTTGCGACACAGGCGCGAATAAGAGTGAAAGTGAGTGTGCAGTCGCAGCACTCGTGCGCGATCCTAAGAACTAGCTGTTAGTTTATAGGCCTAGAGTCTATTGCTGCTTCAGGCGCATAGACCTACTTCCTCGCCGCCCATCTGCGCGAGACGTAGCTATTAGGTTAATAGGAGTTAAGGGTCCTCTGAGAGCTAAACTCAGACACGCTCAAGCGTGGACATTGTCAGTGCCAGGACTGCGCCGCTCAGGCCATTGCTACCATTGAGTCCTGTCACTTGGACATTGAAATATCTGAGACTAGTTGTTCTAGCGTTATTTATTTGCGTGGAGCCCAAACAGACCCCTTCATTGCGGATCCTACGGTTCCCACGCTGGTGGCAGCACTACCCTTGATCTTAGATTTCTCCCCAGTCTCAACCCCCATAAGTATAACCGCTAAGACTGCCCCGGCCAATAGCAGTCCACCTCGTTCTATCCCGGGCAGTAAAGCGAGTTTATTACAATAGTCCCTTTCGCATACTACTTCACCCCATTACTATACACATTAATTCATCTTCCTGTAATACCTTGTGTGTGTCATGGACAAGCTCAGGTTTTTGGTTCTTTCTGGCGACAAGCAGATTTTAGAAATAGGCGCTAGTATTGCTTTAGGAGAATTTCAAGATTTTACTACTGAGAACTAGATCAGCTATGGTATCTACAATAAGTACAGCTTGGAAAGTATCACTGTACGAGAACAAATGGTACAACGGTATCGTTGTATAAGTAGTGCTTGATGAAGAAATGGACACAGAACCAACAATCAAATTCATCTGACTTGATAAATAAAAAATAAAGGTGCTGATGGCATCTTCAACACTATTCCTTGAGTCAATGTAGGCAAGAGAAACCACTTACCAAACATGTCGGTAAGTACTGCTTAATTTTTATTAATTAGCTTATAATCACATGCATTTTGACTTTATTCCTATTTAATATATAAAGACGCAAAGGGCAAAAAGGAAGAAGACTAGTTGGCCCTAGCGTGAGCGCACTCACAGAACAGCCAGGAGGGGCACGTCATGGTAGACTGGGGGCTGAGACCGATTGCCTGCAAATAAATTGGAACAGTAAAATAATTATAACAATTTCCTATTTCTCTCATCTTTTATCATCAATAAACTGCAAATAAAGATGCTCTCTTTTCATCAAGACATCTTTCACTTTATTCAAAAAGTTATTTTATACATTAGGTAACATTGTGTTTTTTTAACCTTCCTATCATTTCATATTCAATAATTTAGAGCATTCTGACATCTGAGGATAGCAACGCAGAGAGAGCGAGGTCCAATAATTGCTAACAGCATTAAGCAATGGGTGTTATGTAGGTCAACCTGCCGGAGCCAGAACTGCCGACATTCAATGCCTCACCACTACTGTCCTAATTGGTGGGCAAAGAAGCATTTTGAGCTCCAACACCACCCCAAGATGTTAATGCCAGTGACATTGACAACTCCCACACGGACAGTTTGGCAAATGGAAACCACTCAGTGCATGCCCGCAACAGCTGCAGCCATTGCAAGGATACAGTGGACGTTGCAATTGGCATCAACAGCAGCAGCGGCCAATGCAGCTAAACGAGGAAAAAAACACCTGACCTTGACTCTGAAAGTGACGCTAGGATAGACAAGCTGTGTCATGCTGCAGTAAAAAGCATTTGTCAGTTTCTGGCCAGGGAAGGTGTTGATGCTGAATCACTTGGCAGGGTTTTTCTTTATGCCTTAATAACAAGTGGTATTTCTATGTTTTTTTTACTTAGAAATTATCTTTGTTGTATATTCTATACTATATTCTATATACTTTAATCAACACTTTTTCTAGCCATTTTTATTGCATTGCTTATATAAGCATCTTTCTGCCTAAAAACAATCTATTTTTGCATTGCTTAGCTTATATATACATTTTTTCTAGCCAATTTTCATGTGTTGCATCTTTTCTGATTGACAAAAATTTTATTCATTGTACTCATGGTAACAATTTTACATGTATATATTTTTCATGCATAAATTCTATAACTTTCTTTGTTCAAATTTTATATTAGGAAAGGCAAGTTGAAGAAGGGCACTTGTAATATGTACGAATGTTTTAAATTTACTCATTTGGCCTATATTTTGTAAAAAAACATTTTTCAAATTTGAGCTAAAACTAAGCTTTGCTTAAATGTGATTTGCAGAAATATTCTTACCATAAGCATTTGTTTTAACTGCAAGAAATATTGATATAAATAGAAGCCCCGAGTGAGCCAAGAGAAGCAACTTGCCGCAAGCTTCTAATTGCAAGCAAAGTTTAATATAAGTCCTTACTAAATCTTTAAAAAGCTGTTGTTCAAATTGACTTATTTATTTTCTAGAGTATTCAGCCCCTTATTGGGAGAATTAGAGAACCGCTAAGGAGCAAGAATTGCATTAGGGCAATAACCCTATAGAGTGTATAACTGCCCTAAGGCAAGAGAAATCACCTCAGGGCAGAGAAAACTGCATAAGGCTATGACCCTCTAGTCCCGAGAATGCCCAGGACTAAGAGATAGTAGGAATAGATAGTGCCATTATACCACTCAGGCCAAAGAGTATAATTAATATACAAATGCTACCAATAAGATAAGTAGATGTAGATATATAGAAGTAGACAGAGAAGTAGTCACACTACCAATAAGTTAGTGCATTAATACAAAAGTACATTAATTAATGGAAAGAAGTTTAACCTTGCATCCACTTTGGTGGCAGCTTTAGACAAACCAGAAAATAGGAGTGAGAATAGCCCTACAATTGCTAGTGTTAGCAGTGGGGATATTATTATTAAAGAAAGTATCATACAACAGCTAATGACTTAGCCATGCAAATAGCCACGGAGGCAAATGCAAGTAAATAGGAATTAAATATTAAATATAATGCCATCTTAAATAAAATTAGAGATTATTAACTTACTAATTTAGTTTATTCCTAAACTAGGCCTAGATTATAGATCTAATAGTTGAGCCTTAGCCTAATGATTAGTAAGCTTAAGGACCTATTAATAGCTAACTGACAATTATAATAATAGGCAGAAGTAAAAAAACTTTAAATTAAGCTAGTATTAGCCTCTAAATAGATATATATTTACATTGACATATCTTTATATATACAATGAGCAGTGTAGTGACTAGCTGCTAGCTAGTTATTCAGCAGCATTCACTAGTGTAGAAGGGCTTATGTTTATTCCTAGAAAATTAGTTTGTTTCCGCGAAATTAAATTCCGCCAAAATAATAAGTACTGTATGATTTGTTTTAATTTGTAAATTTGTTTTACTGAATAATATTTTGTTTTAAGGATGCGAATAATTTGTTTTAGCTATTCATTTGTTTTAATGTTAGATACGTAAGCCAATGAAACAAGACTCTAACTAGTATAAATACAAGGCAAAAAGAACGTTTCTAACTTCGACCTTTCGGGTTCCTAATCAGTTAACAGGAAATTAAGATTTCTTGGTTCTTCTGAATTAGTACTTTGAAGCAGTATTGCAGACTAAGTTACCGTGTTGGATAGCAGAAAGCGTTTTGCCAGTACAGTGATAAGCAGGGATTGCTGATCAAAGAGGGTGGAATACCCAGTAAAGAGGGTGGAATACCCAGTGTAGAAAGGTTGGATTACCCAGGAAGGGAGAATTTTCAGGTTGCTCAGATTAGCGTGATACAGTTCTAAGTCGTGAGAGACAGTAATAAAGGAAGCCGGAAACCCCTTGATCTGTGGTAAACGCCGTGTTTGGACCGGATAATTTTAGAAATTTAGCAGTAGTTAGCAGTGTCTTGCCGCTCGGGCACTGAAGCTACCAAGGGTAACTCGTAGCGACGATAGCCCATAACATAAAAGTACATGTAAGTATAGAAATAGGATTCTTAGAAATAGCAAACTTAGCAGATTTAGTACAGTTCAGTGATTAAACTTTAGAATTAAATAGAGAGAGCCAGAAGGCCTGCTACAACTTGGTATCAGCTGTGGGATCTAGTAGAAATAGAGAGAACGCCTACGACAACTTTGTGGCATTTAGTGGGATTCTGAGAGGTAGAGGAAGCAGGCCCACTACAACTTGTTGACAAGTCGGTGGGATATTATAAAATAGCGAAGGGGCCTACCACACTAGCTTTCCCTAAGAGTGCTGTGATCTGCTGCCACAGTATCTCAGTCCACCTGATCTAGTGAGAGAGATACCCTATGCTGGGCCTAAGTGTTTACTGCCAATGACTCATTGCCTAAGCAGGCGCGGGCAGCCACACTTAATGTCTTCCACTTGCGCTGAGGTGTAGCAGGATGACTCATCATTTGCGCGGAGTGTAAGGGCTGCCTAGAGGGAATAAACAGGATGACTCATCACTTGCGTGGAGTATTAAGGCTGCCTAGAGGGAATAAACAGGATGACTCATCTACCAAGTTCTATTTTTAGCACAGAATAAGCACATGACTGTACACACATGCTGTGCGTGGCCACTGACCTTGGGTCACACCACTGCTGCGTGACAGGGTTGCCTTATTTGGAAGTTGGCCTTGAATCACGCGTCACTCGCATGATTTTTATGACCAAAAAGGAAGTTTCACGCGCTCACCACATGATACTCACGTGACTTTTGGGGGGTCTGCTTGGCTATAAATACGGAGCATCTGTGAGCCATTTTTCTCCCGACTGTGTCATCTCACAGAGCATTGTGGCTGACTTAGTGACTTGTGAAGCCTTCTCTGAGCTCTCTTCTCTCATTTCAGGTTTTTCAGGTTTTTAGGTTCGAGCAGCATTTTACTAAGACAAACGACTGTCGAGACATTTTTCAGATTTGCCTTTTCTCTGAGCGACTTTGTTATTTTATTTCAGGTGGCAGATAGACAACTCTGCCGATGCATCGAGTCCGCATACCAAGGTGGCAGCAACCTTACCAAGTCAAGGCTAATCTTTTAGGTTCATTTTCAGGCAAACTGATAGGTAGTACAATGGTGCTATTTAGCTATTTCAGGAGCAGCGGGTTCTATTTCTAGGAACATCTTCAAGAATCCAAGGAGTAGTACTTGAATGAGCAAATTTATATACCCTAAATTTATGCTTAAAATTCAAAAAATGCAGTTTAAATGCTGTTTCAAAACTTATCTTTACACCTTATTTTGACCTTTACATTGCCAAAAATAAGATCTAGAAAATCACACAAGTTGAGAGGCCAAAGCATACTTTGAACACAAGAAAATATGTAGATATACAAGCCATTGAAACCTACAAATTTTGAACCCAGGGAATTCCAATCCCTAGAAATATTTTTGCATATATATATTGAAATATGAGGCCATATTGAAACAAAAACTTGTTATTAGTTAGTAGGATAGAGGTAACATAAAATTAAATACATTTGTGTAAAATTAGATTTTGAGGCAAACATTTGATTTTGTTAGTTGGGGTACTAAGCTAAATATCAATCAATGTC
Organism: Macrostomum lignano; assembly: GCA_002269645.1. Taxonomy (NCBI): domain Eukaryota; kingdom Metazoa; phylum Platyhelminthes; family Macrostomidae; genus Macrostomum; species Macrostomum lignano. The sequence goes on from NIVC01000279.1 coordinate 31,756, forward strand.
TATTTAATTCTAAAACATATATTGGCAAACTCTGGCTTTTGTCTAAGACTCTCCCTATGTCCCTTGGATCCTTTGAAACTTTTATCTTCTCTTCTGTTTTTTTCTTCTTTTTTGTCCTGTCTTTATTATTTCTTCTATTTTCTTCTCATTTTTTCTCTTCTCTTTTTGCTTCTCTTTTCTCTTGTATCTTCTTTCATTTCTCTTTTTTCATCTCTTTTATCTAATCTTTTCTTTTTTCTTCTCTTTCTCTTTTTCTTTTTTCTCTTTGCTCTTTTCTCTTTCCTTTCCTTTTTTTGTCTCTTCCTTCTCTTCTCTATTCTTTTCTATCTTGCTTGCTCTTTTCCTTTCTCTTTTTTTATCATTTCTCATTTCTTTCTGCTATTTACTCTCTCTCTTCTTCCTTCTTTTCATTCCTGACTCTCCCCTCTCTTAACACTTCCCTCTTTTCTTTTTCTCCTTTATTCTATAAACTTTTTCCTTTACACTTTTATCTTTCCTCTTTACTCTTTTTTCTCTCTCCTCTTATATATTTTTTTCTTTAGCATCTACTCTTTTTTATACTCTCCCTTTTAATCTCTTTTTTTCTTTCTAGTCTTTTCCTTTCATTTATCTTTTATCTCTCATTTCTTATCTTTCTTTATACTTCTCTTATCTTTACAACCTTATCTTTCCTCTATTCCTCTTCTTTCTAGTAGTTAATTTTATAACCTACAAGCTGTTAAAACCCGCGGATTTTGAACCTGGGGAATTCCAATCTTTGGAACTATTTTTGCATATATTAAGATTAAACTCAAACAAAAACATTTGGGATAGAGTTAAACATAAAATAGAGTACATTCGTGTAAAATTAGGATTTGAGGCAAACATTGATATTGTTGGCTGGGGTGCTGCGCAGAATGTCAGGAAAACTCTGGCCTCTACCTCTGCCTCTCCCTATGTCCCTTGCATCCTTTGAAACTTCTATCTTCTCTTTTGTTTTCTTACTTCTCTCTTGTCTCTTGTCTCTTCTCTCTTCTTTCATCTCTTCTCATCACATAATTGTGCCAAAATAGTTTAGGATTATCTATGTCAAATTTGAAGAGAATCGATAGAAGTGGAGTGGCGCTATAGAGGATTAAGTAAAAAAATCGCGCATTTTGAGCAGTTTTTGTACTTTTAGGTAGGAAGACTCAAATTTAGGAAATTAAAAGGTAGCCTAAGACATTCTCCGTAGTAAGTTTAAGGTGGGTGTAAAGTTTGGTGTAATTTGGTTGAGTGGTTTGGGAGTCCATAGCGATCAAAATTGTCCACAGACAGACCACAGACACACAGAGTTTTGATTTTTATAGGTAGAGATTTTACATATCTAAGCCCAGATTAGAAAAAAAAGGCAAGCAGAATTTGGGGTGGCTGCCTTGCTAACAATAAAACAATTTAACTTTAAAGGCACAGAGCCATTCAAGATTAACTTTGAGACTTAAAATTGTTTACAATTGTGTCAAAATAGTTAAATTGTTTATGTCAAATTTAAAAAACGATTGGTGAAACTGGAACAAGGCTATAGAAGATTTAATAAAAAAATTGTATATTTTGAGCAGTTTTTTGCACTTTTACATATGACTAGCACATTCAATGCCTATAAGGACATTTAAATCTAGAATTCAAACACTGAAAAGATAAAAAAATCATTTTTGAACATTTGACCCATTTCTAATTTGAATTTTTCAACAAAAAGTTATGCATGATTGCCAAAAAATAAAATTTTTAAAACTAATTTAGAAAAATTAGCTATATAGTTTTTTTAGAAAATCAATAACAGGCAAACAGATAAAAAACAACATAAAATTTGTATATAGAAGATTTAGGTAAGAAGACTTGGATTTAGGAAATTTTAAGGTAGCTAGGCTTAATACATTCTCTAAAGTGAGTTTATAATAAGTTCAATATTTGGTGTAATTTGATCAAGCAATTTAGGAGTCCATAGCAATCAAAACTAAATTATATATACACAAACAGACAAATTAATAGAGCTTTCATTTTTATAGGTAGAGACTTGCATATATTCCTACCTAGTCCTTTGAAATTAAAGAAATTATACTTTGAGCCTTAAAATTGCACCTTAAAATTGGGTACAAAGTGGAATTTTGCATATTGTCTTTTGCAAAAAACTTTGCTAACATAACTGCCAACAATAGGTCTAACACTAAGCAAGCAAATTGGCAAAAATTGTGCAAAATTGCAAGAATATTGCAGAAAGTGCAGAAAGTGCAATTTTCTTTTTAAAAGTGCAATTCCTTCACTTTTCTTGCTCAATTTAATTTCAATTTTGTTTTGTTCACTTAATCAGAATTGCAATTTCTGCAATGTTTTGTCATATCTGAATAAGTTGACAGTCTGGGTTTAAAAGGAGTGTTTACAGGCTCTAGATCACTGCAAACTTACATAAAATGATATCACTTTAATCAGTCAGAATGCTAGATAAATGAAATAGCTTTTCTTGACTTCACTGTTGTTCAAAACAAGAAAAAGTGCATTGACATGAAATGTACATTACTACCTAAACTCTTGACCACATTTGCTAGAGAAATTCAGATTTAAAATAATATAATTCAAAGGATTTGCTTCTTTTGCATCAGTTGAATTTGTAATTTTCGCTTTATGCACAAAGTTTGTTTTAACAGTTTGAATATGCAATAGACCACTCCAAAAGCTGAAGTTCAAAAGCAGTAAACATTATGAATTTTAGTAGTAGTAGGCCCCCTAGTAAGTTTGGCTCAGCAAGAAGCCTGTTTGGCCAGTATATGTCAGTGTATTTAATATTAATAGTAATTCAATAGATAAAGGAGATATGAGCGGCGAGTTTTGCAATAATATAGTATTTAAAAGAGCTTCAAACAATCTTTAATGACAAACAAAGCAAAAAGTATTTAAGCAAGGAATTAAAAGACAAGTATTGTATGATCTTGATATATAGCATTTCAATTGATTCTGTAGGTGATAATAATAAATGTATATGTATATGGCATAGTTCTTCATAAAAATATTTTCCATGGTATATAACCATATAACCAAAATTTCATCATTTATTGTTTTGGACGACTATGATTCAAATCTGTCTATGTCTGTTGCTACTACTGGAGCTGGAGCATGTATTCCACAAGAGGCTGTTGTTGACCCAGCCAACCAAGACACTGGTCTGTTGGTGGCACCTCCTACAAGAAGCCCATGTTTTATGAAACTAGTAATTCTATGTCTTGTTTTAGTAATATGATGCAATCTGGTCAAAATTCTAACTCTGTATAATTGACTATTTTTCATGTGTTGACCTTGCTTCATGCAAGGAAGTTGTTACAATGGCAATACTTTTTGTTTCTATGACCCATGGTATGCCTGAGTCCACACTTGGTACAATTCTTCAGCTTTTGACACTTTTGAACATTGTTACTATTCACTAACTAAAAATCTACGCACATTAGCCATGTTACTATAGATGAACTAGCCCACTGAAACAGAACTAGCAAAATGCTCTTGGGAAAAAGTGGCATCTAATTGAAATTTAATAATTGTGAAAAATTAATTTGCCAGCTTAATTCTTTTGCTAGTCGATTAAAGTGTCCGAGTATAAATAATGATAGAATTATTGTTGTTAAAGCAAATTGCTTGCATTTTTTGTTACTCCTAACATTTATTTTTTATTTTTGCAGTTGCAAGTTTTCTGCCAAGTAATTGGGTTTTTAATCATTTTAAAACACCCAGTGTTTATTTAATTTAATACAATACAAATATAATTTAGTGTAATACAATTAATTATCTACTACTACTATTATTGTTGTGCAAAAAATTAAAAGGATCTTACTACATGTATAGTTCTAGTGTTCTTTTTTTGTGAAACGCCTCAAATAGTCTCAAATCATCTGAAGCACAAAAATTCTTGTAAATTATCTGCATTAGAGTCATCAGGCATATAGCCATTGCATCACTAAAATTATGCTACTGCAAGTAGCAAGTATTGCATTTGGCGATCCTGAAGATTCTCGCGTTTGATTATTTTACGGAATTATTTCGCCTTCTATTCAAGGGTGGTGGGGGGTGGGGGTTATAATTAAATGCGGGAAACTAAGAAATTGCCTTGCATTTAAGAAGCACACAATAAATTCAATTGAAGCTCAATTTCCTTCAATGGACTGCAATTTACTTACAATTATATCCTATATTTCTTACAATCCTGTTGTAATTCAAGTGAGCAAAAATTAAGTTGCATTAATTGCAAGAGGATTGCAATCCAAAGCTGAAAAAACTGCAATTTAATTACATTTTGACTGCAAGAAAAACACAAGAATTGCACCATTTTCATGTTACCAATTGCAATTCTCTCTTAATTTGGCATAATTTTTGCCAATTAGTGAACTAACAGTAACTTAACCAGCTAATAGACTTGACTAAACTAAACTAGGCTCTAATATTCAGTCCATACAAAATTAAAAATATAATGCAAAGCATAATAAAGAAATATTTGGTTCTTAGGCCTACCTTATTCGCAAAACCAAAGTCCAAAATAAATAGAACGAAGTTGATAGGCCTATGATAGGCTCCAAAAATTTTGATGTAACACACAAAATGCGCTTGCATTGCATGCTAGGCCCTATAGTCTAGGCTCAAATCCTGTTTAAGTCATAGGCTATTGCCAGGTCTTTAAAGATTGCTTGCAAGAAAATATCATATCATGTCAAATTTTGCTTCTTTTAAGTTTGCTTGGCGAAGACTGCAAATTAAGCTTGCTAAACATTGCTTGCAGTAGTTTGTTTGCCAAAATTTGCTTTCCAAAGTTTGCTTGCAGGAATTTGCTAACCAAAGGATGCTTGTGGTAGTTTGTTAGCCATACTTTTATATTGTGTTACTTTGCTTGACAAAGTTGGCTGACGAAGCTCTTTCACTTTTATTCAATTATAAATATGGCTGTGTGCTGGGTTTACTTTTTGTGCGATAGGGATACTATAGCATCCTTATTTTCAAAATCGCATCTTCAAATTGGACCTTGTCACCTTGGATGCGATTTTTGCATCCTAGTGCTTAGCAAAAAAACCCAGGCTATGTATTAGGAACGCTATATAATATCCTGACTTTCCTTATCGCATCCTAAAATTGGACCTAAGATGCGATTTTGCATCTTAGCGCCAGCGAAAAAAACCAGGCTTGTGTGACATTACAACAGTCGTAATGATAATCCACACTACGACTACGAGCGCGCACTAACTGCAAAAATTTTACTGACCAATGTCGAACGTGCTCTCCGTCATGGGATACTTTTAAATTGCTTAGAGCAATTAAAGTTATAGGAGCATAACAAAGGCACATTAAAAACTAGCTATTATAATTAAGTTCTAATGAGGACCCCATCTCTCTGAAGTGTTATGTACATCTATGTAAGTACATGCTAACAAACATTTGACATTTGACACCCTTAATCAAATTTGCATTGTTAAATACACACTTTTAACGTCCGTGACCACATACATAAAAATGATGAGGATGCACTTTTTCCCAAATCCCGCGCTAGCACATGGGCTCTAAACTTACTTGCCTACTAACAGTGGGCAATGGGCATTTTTATCCTTTTTCTGCGAATTTTCATAGAATCTATACTAGATATAATGTCTGGTCATACTAGTAGTCATAATAACATAGGCGTAGCTTTTTGGGTCGTAAATCATCGCTTCCGAAGTTGGTCTGACAGACACCTGCGCCTCACTCAGTGTTGAGACGGGCGCCAGATGGTCTGAGAGGATGCGGGCGGTAGCTTTTTTCTCATCATTTTGACAGGCCATCAAGATTTATGAGGTCAGAGCCTATTGTTCGGATTCACTCAAGCGTGTGACAGCTTTGACAGCTATGCGTTTTACCCCTAAAAGTACCTTGGGATTAGCGATTAGCGATTTCTCTTCATTACCTTCACTTTCTATTTAATAAGAGCTTTCTAATGTATATTTTTTCATTAACTTCTGTCAATCCTACGCGAAAAGTCATAAATCATTTTTTTGCGATTTTGAGTGATTTATGGCCGCACCTGTCATCTTTTTACGACCCTGTGGGAACTGATAGGATCTCTCGGTCACGTGATTCTGGGTAGCAACGAGCTTAGCCAATCAGAAAATTCGGCGCTCATTTTAACAAAACGGCTCAGCCAATCAGAATCGACGTGTTCCGTTATAACAAACTGCGGTCCAGTTGGCGGCTATTTAAACCGGAGTTTTTGGCCCGCTCGGACACTGCTGCTTCTGCTGCACCTCTGCTTACTTTGGCTCGGGCCCAGCGCGCAACTTCTGGTTCCCGGAGCACGACCGTCGTTTCTTGATCCCCGGATTGCAACTTCCCCCATCATCATCAAGGACGAGTCCCCCGGTCGACAGCAGCGAACATCCAGTTAAGAGCATCACCTGCTAGCTAACAGCGAAGATTGTGACAGCATCATCCCGAGTCTACAGCTGCAGAGCATCGAGCCGATTCGGTCACTGTGGAATACCTGGTCTCCGGCTGTTGAGTTTCTGATTGTTTGGGTAGAGGCTACCTAGACTTGCTTGATTGGGTGATCCCTTATCTGTCCCCTGTTGCAGTAGCTGAATTAGGCGCACACTTTTGCTCATTTTGTTTAGTAGTGCTGTTGCTGAGGCAGAAATCATTCAATAATACTGCTAGTAGTCTAAGACTCCAATTCAATCTGAAGTGTGAAGTGAACTAAGGAGAAGGTTAAATCTAACAGTTATTTTTATCGGTTTTATTTCTTTGTTCGCCGATGGCTCAGATGAGTAGCTAAGCTAGTAGGCGCCGGTCACAGTGGACCAATGGCAAGGCAGTTCTCAGTCGACCAAACTACCAAATCAGTGAGCAAAACTGCCAGAAGTGCACAATCGGCGCCAGAGATGTACTTTGTGCACTCTAGGGTAGCCAAGCGGCTCGGGTAAATGAATCATGCGGTCTCTGAAGTTCGAGTTAGTCTATCATCAGCGCTATGAGAGGCTAGTTGGCGCGTTGAAGGCCAAAAGTACATATCTTCGTATTTAGCAATATAATAGTACATGCAGCTACCCCATAGACTCTCACCGCAAGAATCCCCTGCACAAGTCCCCTCTGTACCTGCATGGACAATGCGATCAAGTCCCAGCAGTGTCCCTTATCATCGGCTATGACTTCGAGATTGACAGCAAAAAGACACTAGTTGGCAGGTAAGTGCAAAGCCCCTTCTAGTCGGAAGCCCGATTTCGAGAGTCCCGGTGTGGTGAGCCAGGGCGCACGGGCTGGTGGCAGCAAGTTAGTTGATCTGCGGATTAGCTAATTTCTACTTTCAAAATTCTCCCTGCTCGTCTCTCGCTGTCCCTCTCTTAGCTATAGGACCTAGACTGCTCGCCACACGATCAAGCTACCATGGGGCTGACCATCTGACAGGAGTGGGGGGCCAGGTCTCTAATTGATTTATTTCTGAGCCTGAGGCCCGAAGGCTTCCCTAACAAGGAGCCCGAAGGTCGAAACCCATCATTTATGAATCTTTAACAAATAAAGGGTTTCCTTGCAGCTTTATAATGCTTGATAAGTTGATATAATAAAAGCAGATAGAAATAAGAAATAAGATATCAGTTGCTTTCCTCTACTATATTGTCTACGAGCATATTTTGTTGCATGGTCTGTAGTTGGCATCAGTTGGTTTCCCCTGCTATAGTGTCATCCACGGCCTCTTCGCCAAGGTTCGGTTATCGCTCTGTTCATCTTTCTGCTCTTCATTGATGGCGTCGCACGCGCCATGCCTCCTGCGGTCACCCCCTCAGGACCTCACCATCCGCGTACAGCACTCGTTGGTCGCTTCCGCCACGGAGTCCCTCCAGGCTGGACTCGACGCTGCTGCTGAGTGGAGCGCGCGCATGAAGATGACGTTGAATCCCCCCAAGAGCGTGGTGTCGCTCTTTTCCAATTCGACTGCGGAGGCGTCACTTCAACCACAGTTGCTTCTCAATGACTCGCCTTTGCCCTTCGACGCCAACCCGCGCTTTCTCGGCGTCGTCCTGGATCGCACCCTCAGTTTTGGCCCTCATGTCAGGGACCTCGTCTCAAAGCCCCGTGGCCGCTGTCGCGCGCTCGCTGCGCTTGCCAACCAGGACTGGGGCTGGCGCAAAGACAAACACCGCTCGGTGTTCAACGCGCTGATCTGCTCGTGCTGGACTATGCTGCCCCCGCCTGGCAGCCCTGGCTGAGGGAGTCCCGTCTTGAGGACCTCGACCGCTGTCAGAATCAGGCGCTCCGTATCATAACGGGCCAACTTGAATCGTCTCCGGTGGACGCGATCAGACTGGAGGCAGGTGTTCCTAGCTACAGGCCTGCTCGCCCGCTCCTGGGAGAAGGCCCTCCGCCTTCCGCCGGACCACCCACGTCGACGCACCGCGGATGGCACGGCTCAGCACCGCCTGGTCAGATCCAGCTGGCGCCAGGCCGCTTCTCGTCTCATGGAGCGACTTCCGCTGACCACGGCCCCCCGCCTTCCGCTCTTCCCTGCCGATGACGTGATTCCTCCTCCACCGCCTGATCGCGCCACTCCCTCGTCTAGCCTTGGTGCCCTCCGACCCGGACATCCGCGACCGCGCCTTGGACCGCGTCCGCGATCGCCTGCACGGCTCACCAGGTACCTCCCTGGTCATCTACTCCGACGGCTCCGCCCAGAAAGGGGTCTCGGTCGGCGGCCACGCCTTCTTTGTCACCCAAAGCGACCCGGCCCACCCGTCCGTCCTGCACTCGGCCTCCTTCCGCGGCGCCCCTGCAACCTCCTCGTTTGATGAGGAAGTTGCCGCCTTCTGCGCTGCCGCCGCCTGGGCCGCCGATTCTGATTCCATCCGCCGTTTCGTTTTCTGCACCAACAGTCAAGGCTTGGTGGTGGCCCTGTCTAACTCCAACCGCTCGATCGGCCGCGCCCTGACCACGCTTGCCCACATCGACGCGGACGTCGTGGTTCAGTGGATCCTGGGGCACTGCGGCATCCCCGGGAACGAGCTCGCCGACCACCTGGCCAAGGAAGGGGGTCACCTGCCGACCCCTCGTCACCCATCTCCTTCCGCGCGGCCGCGGCTACCTGTCAACGCCATATCGTTGACCAACCCAATCACTCGCACTCGACAGCCGCCTACGAATTCGTTAGTCAGACTCGGGATCGCGGCGCCGTCACCTGCCTGGTCGACCAGCGTCTGCTCGCCCAACTCCGGGCTGGCCACTGCCGGTCGCTCTGCACTTACCACGCCTTACTGCGCGTCGGTGGACTCCTCCTCCCCTTTCTGCCCCCTGGAACCGAAAACTGTGGAGCATTGGCTCTGTGCGTGCCCGGCCCTGTACGGTGCCCCCCCCCCCACCCCTTGCGGTCCTCGGCTCTGACCCCGCCGGTGTGATCGCACTGGCGCGCTCAACCCTCGTCGATCGCGGTGCGCGTGTCTGAATAAAGAAAGAAAGAAAGCAGCAGCAGTGGCAGTGAGGAGATATACATGTATGACTGCGGGAGAAGGCGGAGCGGGGATCACGGTCACTCATGAACTCACCCATGACCTCACTCATGAACTCACTTATGAATTCACCCATGAGCTCACTCATGAGCTCATTCTAGAACTCACTCATGGTCCGCAGACACAGCGGGAAGGCGAGGGTCGCCCATTCCGCTAGCCCCTGAAGGCCCGCATTCATTGCATGTTTTTGCATTTTCTTTTATTTTCAAGTTTCCTTTTAAAATGTGTTTGGCATTTACTATATGGAGTAACGTACTGCTGCTGATTTATTTCCATAAAATCATACAGAATAAGGACGAAGATTGTGCATTTTTTATTAAGTACTGCTGCTAAACCGGTTATTGAAAATAAACCTGTGTTTTGCCTGCATAATGCCTGTTACGGCTTCAATATAACGACAGTGATTGAATTTGATAGAACGATGTCAACTGACATCGCTAAAACGACGTCGATTTATGCATGTCGCTAAAACGACGTTAATGAGGCTGTATCATTTCGACATTAAATTTCGACGTTATTTTTACTAGCTCGTAGCTTCTGGGGACTGTGTATAGCAGCTATAGCTTCATCAGCCGATGGCACCAGCCTGCCTCATCATCAGGATCTGCAGCCATGTATCATCACAGTTCATGATCTTACTATACCAGCCCCCTGTTGACGACCGATCGGGGTTGGACTGACAGTACAGTGCTTCTACATAATGTGATTCGATCTAACCCTTCTAAACCCACAAAAGAACCTACTCAAACTAACAGACTTGCTGTAAAAGTATAGTACTACATGTAGCTGTGTCTGTGTCCTGACTTTCTATTGCTTTACATGTTGGTAAATGTAAAAACCGTCGTCTTTACCAGGACTCGAGGTCTGACCATAACGCACGCTCGATCACGCTGGATCAAATAAGAATGAAAAACAAGTCTTCAGTAGCATGATTCTCCCCATAAGGATTAAATTGCTTGTTCCTAGGCTAAATTAGCTTGGAAACTACTATAATTAAATTCCATCAAATCAAACCATGGACTTTTTATTAAATGACTATTATCACACTCTTTCTTTCATTATCTTATCAAAAGTAATGCATTCATTATCAAACGATTATTTTCAACTTTGGACCATAGACTATGGTCAAATAACAGGATTTATATTTAGTAAACTCATACTGTAATACAAGTTTTAAGCATATTTGTTGATTAATTAAAAAACAAAATGGTATTGAATGGAGGGAAATAAGCAAAAGGTACATTCGAAAGCAGTACAGTACAGTACAAAATAGAACAGTAAGTTTTGATGCATTTTTAAGCTAAAAATTCTTAATTCCCAACGAAGCAGAGACGATCTATTACTAGTGGCTGTAGACCTAGTTGCTCAGATTTAACGTGCAATTTGAGAATTGTGGCAGCCGGAGAAGACACTGGAGACATTTTGTTTACTAAGCGTGACCTAAATCATTCATATTTTTAACAAACGCGTTACCATAGAAGAACATGTGGTCTTTGGTTGTTCTCGGAAGCGAATCCAACTCGGCCTTATCCATGCTATACATAGTAATTAAATCTTTTCCTTTGTGACGTTGCCAGTTTAAGGTGGTCCCGCAAAAGGGCCGTTGGACTAGAATTTCACTACAATTTCTCATTTAATATTCTCAAATCGTGTATTCTCACGTTTACTTGTAGTAGCGCCCAACGAATCTGTATCAATTGCTAATCATTGCGTACATTGTAATCTTTGCGTACGTCTGTAGGGTCTCGCGCGATCAATAATTTCAGTTCTCGCTTTTCCCCGCCAGCCAATGAAAACTCTCCGCATATATTATGCTAACCCTCCTGCGCTCCTTTATTAACCCCGCCTGGCGGCGAGCTGGGGGTTTCACTCTCTTCTCTTCTCTCCCTCCTTCGCGCTCTCGCTTCTCTCTCTCGCTTGTCTCTCCTTATCTCTCGCCACGGCCCCACCCTGTCTGGGCCAGACTTGTTTACGCATTCGTGCTCCACCTTGTACTGCCACGGGCTAGCGCCCAATCACGCCACTACTTGTCTACTTGCTACTCACTGCCACCACCGTACTCAGCGCCATCACTTGCTACTTTGCTTCACCATCATCCTTCATCATCTGCTTGACTTCATAATTACATCAACCCGTTGTTGCAGCCGCCAGTGCCCCAGAACGCTATAACTCTTGTATTGACATTAATCATATATTGACAACGACAATAAACAGTTTACGGCAGTCCTCTGCCATCATACGCCAAGTGCTACCGCTACACAATCCACTCCGCAAGAGTTGACTTCACCAGTAATTTGGGACTACAACGACTACAAAAACGTGACACCTTCGACATCCGGTAGAACGACACCAAACAGTTGATCTTCAGAGCGTGATTGATCGGTAAAGAAATGGATAAAGTCCTCCAGTTGGGCATCTTCTCGGTGATCAACACTGCTCAGCTCCGCAAGGAAAGAATGTATTCGGTATTCGGTATTCGGTAGATGTAACGCCGTCGAGACTATCCACTGGCAGATGGGACCAGATAGGTGTGCAATAGACATAGCTTATAAGTATTGCAGTCGAACGATCACTGGGAAAATGAAAGCGAATTATCTGCTGAACCCTACTAAGTTTTAGCAAGGACAACTTGATAACTTATCAAGTTGATGATAAGTTATCAAGTTGTCCTTTAGTTTTAGTCTAACACTACCCACTTCGTTTTCTGAGTCAAATTTTAATTGTCTATGGCATTATCTGAGTTCCTCATTCTATTTCTATGTGTCATTTCATGGTCCAAATTTAAGCATTCATTATCAAACGTTTGATAATGGTAGATTGCGTAGTAGGTAAGGGGCTGAAATAATGGCCAAACACGAGTGCGCACGCAAGGAATGGGGCACTCAAGGTGTGCACGCGCACTCGTGTTTGGCCATTATTTCAGCCCCTTACCTACTACGCAACGTCATTGTCTATAAGACACAGCCTGGCCATTATTTCAGCGTGCCGGAAGCGGTCATTATTTCAGGGTAAGAGTCTGCGTGCGTGCGACTGCGTAAAGAGGGCGGTGGTTGGGCCATAGACTATAAATAAAAAAGCTGTTCGGCCATAGACTATAAATGAATAAGCTGATGATAGGCTTGAGCTGACGAGACGAGTCTATAAACAACCTCCTCTTGAACTAAATGCTTCTTCATCGAGACTGATGAAGACTTGTTGAGTAGCAGAGGATTTTTGTTGGATGGCTGGGAAGTTAAATTTGATATCACAGAGCAGAGGGCAGCGGCCGCGGCGGAGTCGCCCTCATCGTGGATTCTCTCATCTGTTTCATTCGGATCGCTGCTGATGGATCCGAAGTTTACCACCGAAAATGTGGGACTAAAAATTGTCTCTGAAGCTGAGCTTTTGTCTTGAGAAAGCATGACCAGTCCTATAGAAATGATAATAACTCCTGGTAAAATGAGGCGACCCCAAATTCCCGAACGACTTCTTAAACAGCGCCTCAAGTTCATCGCTAGCAGGGCAACAAGTTGCGTACAAAATGATGACTGAAAATTAGTAGACGGTTTAAACAAATCCATTCGAATGACTTTCTCAATATTGGATTGCGATTGGGCATTAAATGTCGATTTTTTTATCGAATTGGTTAATGCTTGAGCAAGTTGGCCTGATCGGATAGCCGCTTTGATCTCTTCCAAGCCCAGGCAGCTCAGCTTGTCAAACGAATTGGCCAAGGACGTCTGCGACAGACGAAATTTGCGAACATTCCATTCCTGATCTGCGAGTATGTTTGCCGCATCGCATAGCTCTTTAAGACAGGAAGGGAAAATGTCTAGCGATGTTTCGCTTCGAAGGCTCGTCCTTAAATTGGCGTCATTAAGTCACCCCTCCTGTACATTGCCTTTATATTGCGATTTGAATGACGCAGTCAGTAAAAAACTGGAGCCCAGAGTCTTCGCAGGAACATGGACGAGCCGGCAATCAAAATTTCGCCTTCATTGAGAAATAAAATTCGGTCTGACAGAAAGTCAGCCTCCTCCAGGAATATTGTACTGAAAATTATGGAGCGACCCGCCTTGGCCTCGTGCAGAACCCGCCACACCTGGCGCCTTGATGCCGGATCCATGCCAGTTGTTGGCTCATCGAGACAAACCCCACTGGAGCCGCTTAGCAAGGCTATCATAGTACTGAGTTTTCTACTCTGGGCTCTGTTGAGTTCTGTTGAAACGAAATTTTTCAAGCCTTCCAAATGAAAAAGGCGCAGCAAACTGCGAACCTCTTTGTTAGCCTCGGTGAGCCCCCTGCTAATTAGCAGGGCCTCAATGCACTGCATTACCGTCAGAGCCCTGCAGGCGATGTCGCTTCGAGAACAGAAACCAAAGTCAACTCAACTCAAAGCCGTCAAAGTAGATGGAGCCCAGCTGGGGAGAGTCAATTCCTGCTAGCAGAGTCGATTTACCAGCTGCGCTGTGTCCGACAACTGATGCGATTTCGTCTTTGAAAAAGTTGCCTAGGAGTTAAAAGTAGCGTAATAATTTTATCTGTTGACGTAATGGCGCAATGACGCACTAAAACATGTGTTGTGCCCGTGCGCTTGCACTGATAAAGGGCACTCTGTCCCCTCTGTTTTGGCGTTAAATGCTCAGCTGTGTTAGCCGCTTTGCTGCTTTGGTTGTCTGCGCGCTGGTTGGCTGGGCCGCCTTGTTTGCCCCCCCCCTGGGCTGCTCTCCCCCAGCTGCGCCGTGATTGGCCGGTGGGTGGCTGGGCCGGGGGGTGGGGCGGGGGTGGGGCGGGGGGAGCAAACAAGGCCCTGGCCCCTGGCCCCGGGTGGGTCGTGGCCTTTTAAGGCGCGGCCGGGGCGGGTGGCTGCCGGCCCGTGGGTGTTTGTTTTGGTTTGCCGCACTCTACCACGCAGGCCCAGAGTGCCGATTACGGCGTCTTGAGATCGTTCTTCCCCTAACACATACACAATAAAACGTTGACCGTCGGGTCCGCCAGCCGCGAGCAGACCTCAGCTACGAGTTATTGACCGCACACGCAAGGGCGAGCTAAGTAAGTCACTGCCTTGTCTCTTTCATTTCGGGAGCTGTAGCAGGGACAGTCCGTGTGTCCTGACGCCGACTCAGGGGGGACTAGGCCAGGTTAGTCAGCTAGGGGCCACCCTGTACCGTACGCCCGCTGTACTTAGACGCCAGCTCGTGCGCCCTGACGCCCTGCTGAGGGTGATCGACATCACAGCGTCCCTACGCGTGTGCCGGCCACTTGGGTGCGTCCCGACGCCCCAGACTTAGGGTCCCGTGCGGACACTCGCGCCCTGACGCAGGCCAGCACGGGCCCGCGTACTCTGACCCTCGTAGGCGCACCCTTACTGGGAGTCGCGAGTACGAGTACAACACATGACCCGTTTCGCTGAGATTTTGAGTATGCTCGAAGTTGTCAGATAGCCGCACATAAATATTGCCTCTGCCTCAGCTAATAAAGTCTTCATTGTCTCTGAATCGCACGACAATTCCCAATCTTTCTTCGTAAACAATCCCCAAATGAATGTTTAGCAGTAAATAAGGAGATAAAATCTGTACCATTTTATCGTATTTACTCTGTACTACACACTAAGCTCCGGGGTATCAACCACCGTGTTCTAGCCCTGCTTTAGTTACAACTTTCTGAGTTGGCATGAATACTTTCTATGTTGTTGCTACACTGCTGCGGAAGATAGGCGTTAAGCTATGTCAAAATTTGAGAAACAACCCTCAGCTCATGTAGCTCGACTGGATCTTGAAGAGGATGTAAACTTAAGAGTCAAAATTTAGCTCAATTTCTCTAGGCCAGTCCCTTCATTTGGAGCCAAATACTTTGTATAGGTCCTGTTATGCCGAAAACCGACCGCTTTAGTATTTAGGGATCGCAGATTATCGCAGCTTACGCAGATTCCGTTAACAGCAACGAAAGGCAGCGAGCTCAGCACCGGCTGTCCTTGTTGAAGAAGTCCGCGTATACTGCCGCCTCTCTGCCGCTTCTCTGTGGCCACCAGAATTTAGGATGAAAAAGGAAATAGTACGGCAGGTGGAGGCCGTTACCACCGCGCAGCATAAAGTCCAGGTAGATAGTTGCAAAGCCAATCACAATTGGCGTTAGCACAATAGGAATTAGAATCAAACTTTTAGGTTCCTCGTGAGCATCGTCCAAATTATTGATGGTTCTGTAACTGATAGATCCAGATTCAGCGGTGTCAACTTTTTGTTCGTAGCGGCGGCACCAGAAACTGAATGACGGGAATGAGCTCAACAATCTTTATTTAGAATAGAAAGTACAGGAAAGTGGCGATGCAAGCCAGGATTACTGACATGGCAGTGGTAAGAAGTGTCGGCATAAGAAGTTCCAGCAGCAGTACGCCTGACGCTATACTCAGCAGGTAGAAAAAGAAGCAGAAAAATATAGGCGGCATAAAAATCTTTCCCACAGGTCCAGTAAAAGGACTGAGCGTAGAGAATAGCAAACAGCAGGCACCCCAACAGTGTGAGCAGCCACACGATAGTCCAGTAGCTCCCCACCGACAGACCACTACGAAACAGACACTGCAGGAAGCCGTTGGACTTGAGTATCCGGATGCAGTACACGATGGCCACGAGAAAGTACACGGCTACACTAACAGTTACCAGGATTAGGGACAGTAGTACCACGGTGTCCAAATTGCCGATGAACTTCTTATGCAAAGTGCTATTGAAGCATGGAGTTTCGCGCAATTTCCGCCTTCGTTGCTTCCAATACAGTCTGGAGTGGCGCCGTCTATCGCGGAGTAGCGAATCAGTGGACAAGTGGAAAAGGTGAACCTTTTTAAATATTTCCTCTAGTACAAGGCGACTGGACAAATATTGTGCGACCATCTGGTACAGAAAGGCGCACTTCAAAAAAGAATCGTCGTGCTTCTCGCAAATCACGTGAGTTGGCCTGTCAGCAGATTCATTGAAACGGATGTAAAAGCGAGTGCGTTGAGCTGCTTGGCTTAAAAATATTTCGTCGCATTCGGATTTTGCGTTGCAGTCGACAAAAAGCGTTTTCTTCATTCTTTTACCAAACGGTTGCGGATTCAGTGTTGTGAGTCCCTGGTAGAAGTCTTTTTGATAGTCAGAATTTCCTGCAAGAACCTGACGCCTCAACCAGACAAATCTGCGACTGCTGCACCCTTTTAGTCCGTTTAGGCTGTACACCTGCCTCTTCTCGTCGGGCAGCAGCTGAGGTATGTACAAATTTGCTAGCAGAGGAACAAGCACCAAGATCATTAAGGCAAACCGCCAGGATTTCAGTCGCAGTAGAAGAAGAAATAGAAATATTGATTGACGCAGCACTGACAGCGACGCGCTGGTTTCGGGCTGACGGTTTCCACCCTCCAATGTACGCTTGCTTTGCGCGTCCACCAATTCCATATGGCACTTTCCGTTTGTGTAATGCAATTTTTGGTCTCGTAGTTAAAGCGCAAAATTTTCTGCTTCTACGTTCTTAGAAAAAACGGCTCTAAGCCACGTTTTCTAAGCATGGCTAATTAGTTTCTTATTGTCTTAAGATGAAATGAGAGTCTATAATTATACATCCCATGTGCCATTGTTTGCGTTGGTAACATTGGCTTTGACAGTGAGCTCCGTAGGTGCAGCTTTAGGTAATTGCCTTTTACGGGAGCTCACTTTGGCCATGAATTGTATTCAATTCTTCCCAAGCCTCCGTCAGCTGGCAGGTACTTTATAATGCAAGGTAGGAGGTTTCGCCTCTAATTGGCACTCAAGAAATTTCTGTCGACAATGCGACGATGAAAAATACAAGCTCTCGGAGCTACACTTTGGATATTCTACGAAATTCAAACGCGTTACGGGAAATTTTTTTAAGATCCATTTCCCAATCCAAAGTATTTGTCTTTGTATACAAACGATCTGTCCATCTGTCTGTCCGTCTGTCTGTCTGTCTGTCTGTCTGTCCGTCTGTCTGTCTGTCTGTCTGTCTGTCTGTCTGTCTGTCTGTTTTTGTGTCTGTCTGTTTTTGTGTCTGTCTGTCTTTGTGTCTGTCTGTCTGTCTGTCTGTCTGTCTGTCTGTCTGTCTGTCTGTCTGTCTGTCTGTCTGTCTGTTTTTGTGTCTGTCTGTCTGTCTGTCTGTCTGTCTGTCTGTCTGTCTGTCTGTCTGTCTGTCTGTCTGTCTGTCTTTGTGTCTGTCTGTCTGTCTGTCTGTCTGTCTGTCTGTCTGTTTTTGTGTCTGTCTGTCTTTGTGTCTGTCTGTCTGTCTGTCTGTCTGTCTGTCTGTCCGTCTGTCTGTCTGTCTGTCTGTCTGTCCGTCTGTCTGTCTGTCTGTCTGTCTGTCTGTCTGTCTGTCTGTCTGTCTGTCTGTCTGTCTGTCTGTCTGTCTGTCTGTCTGTTTTTGTGTCTGTCTGTCTTTGTGTCTGTCTGTCTGTCTGTCTGTCTGTCTGTCTGTCTGTCCGTCCGTCTGTCTGTTTTTGTGTCTGTCTGTCTGTCTGTCTGTCTGTCTGTCCGTCTGTCTGTCTGTCTTTGTGTCTGTCTGTCTGTCTGTCTGTCTGTCTTGAACGAAATCATAGCAGCTTTCAAGAAAGCCTACAGTCCTCCCCTACTATCACTTCAACGTGTGGTTTATAGACACGCGCAAAATGCCATTGTTTTCTAAGATAGAAGCCATTTGATGTAATGTTAAATAACATTATTATGCGACAATGCTCTCACAACCAGCTCTGAAGCAACCTCTGCCGATTTCTCTGACTCCTGAGCACTATGCCAGCGCGCCAATGCTGTACAGGTACGCAAATCTCATCACGAAGGATTGAGGTGCCACGGCAACAGCTCTAAGCCTAAGCCATTTTTCTAGCATAGCTAATTAGCTCCCTAATGGTTCTAAAAGGAAAGGAGAACTGCATTACCGCGATGGCGAAATAATAAAAACTTTAGTACGCTTCGTCACTAATTAGTGAAAAACGTTTTTCAGCAGGTTGGAAATGTCGTTGGAAAACTCTGACGTCAAACGTCAGACGCCAAAGTTCTCTTTTGGCAAGATTCATGCCGAAATCTCAACTATTCTTATGGTTTCTCCATCAGTTGGCTTATGGACAAATAAATTAAGAGAGTAGCAGGACATGCAACAGTCGCAAACTCTTGAAAAGTATTCCATGTTTTAAACTAACAATCTCTCACTGACTGAATTTTCGAGGTCTGACTCTCGCGTTACGAGCTACAATTCACTTTTGGCTTTTGGACGAAATTGTGCCGGATGACAACCCCCGGGCCTGAGAGTGTACATGTCTGACTATTAGACAGTCAGGGCCACTGTACAACCATGTGTGAGCGCGTGTGTATGAGTGCGTGTCTGCGTAAAGTACTTTGTAGACTTGTATGTATTCAGGAATCAGGACTCAGTAGAGTGGGCCAAATTGTTTCAGGGCTGTTTGTAGAACGATTTCGTTAGAACAGGATACCCACAGCTTTCCAGCAATTGTTTGCCTTAATAATAGTAATGTTTTTATCATTAGAATTGATAAATGTACGAGTATCTTAATAAGCTTGACTTGACTTGACTTGACTTGACTTGACTTGACTTGACTAATTAAAGTCAAGCGTGTGACTTTGGGCCAGAGAGAGGAGGCAAGAAAAGAGAGGAAAGAAGATATGAGAGGAAGGGAAAGGGAGAGAGGAGGGAATAGAAGAGTGGAGAGGAGGGCAGAGGAGAAAAAGAGAAGAGAGCTGAGTAGAGACACAAACACTGAGTGAGCCGGGTAGCTATTGTGAAGTTTTAAAGACCCTGGCTAGTTTGTTAGTTAGAGCGGCTTTGCGGGCTGCATGTGACCGAGGACCAGGGTTTGCCGACACCTGTTAAAGATATGAGTAGAAACATCAGAAACTCATCTAGGGTTTCTTATTTGCATATCTAAAATTGTCTTGATTAAAACTGAAAAGATCTGAAAATTTTCCAACTTTTTGACGATGTCTTTGCCCAAGCACTACATTTTGCAAGTGACTCTGCAGCATATTTGACGGTTCGTCACTGTCGCTCATTTGAACGGATCGATGCACTCGCAGAGGGCCTGCGAAACGCCCCCAGTGACATGCGCTGAGTCATCAAAGCCATAGTGGCGGCTCGTCCACATGACCAGGTATTTTTGATCAGCGGCAGTGGTGAACTGGCCCGGCTCCCACATGTCGGCAAAGCAGCCGATGTTGCAGGCCTCCCAGACCCAGGGATCGCTGGAAGCATCGCCAGGACGCCATCGCCGGCGAAGAAGCTGGCGTAAGAGTACGAGCTGTTCTTCATCCAGATGAAGTGGCGGTCTCGTTGCGATCGATGGCGTCGGCGTATTTGGTGAGTCCGGGCAGCGCCCCGCAGGCTGTGCGACCGGCAGTCCAGCTGGCGGCGCTCACCAGCTTGTAGGTGGAGCCGAAGTACCGGCTGCCGAAGCCGTCGGGCACAGCTGGCACCCGGCAGGCCCGGCTGGTTGCGAACGAAGGCCCAGGCGAAGTCGCTGCAGTCGGTGCTGACCATGTGGCTGCACCTGTCGAACACGAAAGCCGACACCTGTCGCCGGCTGTCAGCTGGAATCCCTGGCAGCTGGTGCCTAGCTCTGCGCAGGCGGTTGCGCACGAGATGGCCGACCAGCTCTCGGGAGCCTGCAGGTCTCGGATGAATTCCGGTCTCAGGCACATGCGGACGTATCTCAGTGTAAATCCAAGCTCTTTAACTGCGGCTTTGGAGACAACCGCTGTCAGAGCCAGGCAGAGCGTTGTGGTCAGCAGGCCGTTCAGACGCACTGTTGAAGGATTTGTCAAAATCTCTAAATTCTGGCACCGATTCAAACTGCAAATACTAACTCTGGAGGTCAGTATTCGCCAAAAGATGCACTGTCGAGAATGTGTTATTCTATTCTTCATCTTGCCCTGTGGACTTCTATTCGAAGCAGTGTGCCTGTGTTTGATCCAAATTTATGACAAGTTTCTTCGTGACAATGTTCACATAAACGGTATTAAAGATTTTCGAATGATGCAAATACAGGTGTGCTGTTTAAACGGTTTTCAAATTGACGCGATACCATGGACAACACTAGATATTTTTAAACGGATTTCAAATTGACGCGATCCATGGACAACACTAGATATTTTTAAACGGATTTCAAATTGACGCGATCCATGGACAACACTAGATATTTTTTAAACGGATTTCAAATTGACGCGATACCATGGACAACACTAGATATTTTTAAACGGATTTCAAATTGACGCGATCCATGGACAACACTAGATATTTTTAAACGGATTTCAAATTGACGCGATCCATGGACAACACTAATATTTTTAAACGGATTTCAAATTGACGCGATACCATGGACAACACTAGATATTTTTAAACGGATTTCAAATTAACGCGATACCATGGACAACACTAGATATACTCGTAGAATAATATCTATAGAAAAATGTGATCATTTGTCAACTGAAATTTCTCAAAAAATACAGTTTGCTTTCTGATCCCTGGTGGCATTTCTACTGACATTAGCTTGATAAACTTCTCAGTCCACTTCTGGACGATATTTTGGACTGTTACGTTATTGTTATTTAGATTTCTACCAATTTCAAATTACAAAATACTTTATTATGTTACTTACTTTTTTTTTATCCAGCAATCGATTATAGCGTTTTACGGTCAGATTTTCGACTTGGCAGCAAGGATTTATGCAGTTTAGGCTCAATATTTATGCATACTTCCACAAGCGACTCAACTCCTTTCATTGGTAGTTTTGTCTGCACTTACAAGTAGTTAGCCAATAAAAATCCTAGCAGTAGCTAGATGCTATTTTCCTACTCCTTAAATCATTTTATAATCCGCGATTTTAAAGGATGACTTGATAAGACCGTGAATT
>NIVC01000280.1:0-17500 GCA_002269645.1 Macrostomum lignano
GTAAATTGTGTAAATTGGTGAGGACAATATGGGAAACAGATTTCTGGTAATTAACAGTTAAGTAATTAATTAATTAATTGTGAAACACGGATTTCGATTCAAAAGAGTAAGGGAATTATCTTTGCTGAGGGCAAACAGGTTGCGTCAAAAGTACAGCAGCAAAATGCCTGGCTCTTGGCCTGAAGCCTCGCAGTTTACGAACTAGTTGCAGAGATCAGGTTCATGAAGCCTTCTGTAAATTTTTTACGTTCCCTTTGATCTCGAGTTTCTGCCCGAGAGAGATCTGACTTTATTGCTTTTCTGCCTCGCTGCACTGATGCGCTGAGGCTACTCACGCTGTCCGTTGCATCGTCGCGATGATGTTTTCCAGAAGGTGTTCTGCGGAGCCACCAGGCCTCGTCGAGAGCCCGACATTTTGAGCGCTACAGGAGGGACTTCGAGATCGAGATCGAGGCGGCTTGAGACTCAATGATCGGTCATCTGTGGCTGTCTAGCAGGCATTGTCAGGGCTGCGACAGAGCGGCTCATGAGCAGCAGGTGGAGACGAGCAGCAGTGCACCGGGGTGGGGGGGGGGGCAATTAATTTTACCTGGCAAGGGCTAGACAGAAAAATAGCGTTCCTTCTCACTTTCACTGCCTGTTTTATTTTCTGCCTCTGTCTCTCTCAAACCTTTGCCCTCGGTCCGTGCCAAGCCGGCTCGTGATTGGCAATAGCGAGTCTGTCTGCACGGCAACTACAACGGTAACAGAGATAGAAGGGAAGAAGGGATAGGGAAACGGAGAGGAAGGCTTTGAGGACAGAAATACAAAGGGGGAAACGGAGGCGGGGGGGTACAAGAGGACGACTGGAACGAATGGCAGGATGGAGGATGCGAGAGGCTGGTCGGGTGAGGCTGAGTCTGCCCGCTCATGGCAAAGCCGCTGAGGGCTTGGCAGCCTCCTTAAAGATGTCGGGCCGCCATTATCGCCAAGAGCGAGAGGAGCAGTATGCTTGGATTCTGAGAACTCTTGCGGGGGGTGGAGGTTGGGCCGGCTGCGTGGTAGGAAACACTGTAGCCATGACAACACGGCGAATCAATGAGGAAGGGAGTGCGTTGTTTGGGCTTGGCTGCGAGGCGTGGCTCCATGCCGTGTGTTCAGTTGGGAAGAGACGGGGCGACGGGACAGAGATGGAGTGGATTGCGGGACACAATAAAGCATTGTGAGACCTTGGAAGACTTTGTGATGCAGGGATCAAGTAGACGCACTGCAGTGGGAGAGAAGGCACAATATATGAGAGACGGGTGACTCTCCGGCTCAGAGTAGAAAAAAGTGGCCAAAAGAAACCAGGCCCACCCCATGGACCTCACTGCCCGTTGATGTAGTTGGCAAGCCAGCGGAGTCCCTGGCAACGGCTCTCTATCCTTCTCTTTCTGTAAGCAAGACCCTGCTTTTAGTAGATAACTGGCAAAGGGCCAATCAAAATTATTGATCCATAGCAAAGCAGAGGCTTAGTGAGAGGCGAAACTCATCTAATCCAAAATTGGAGCCGCGGCTAAAGGTGTGCAAATGGAGGCAAAATAAGCTTTGAGAACTGCTGTTTGCGCGCGCTGAGCGGCTGAATACAGCGGACGCCGGTGCATCCATTATGCACAGTCGGGGCTCGCTAGGCTGTGGGGAGCCAGCAATCATTGCCTGATGTCTCTCTCCAGACCTGCTTCTCTCCACCCGCCCCACCTTCGCCCCCCCCACTCTGTCAATTTAGCTTGAGGCCAAAGCGTGTATTGTGCTGCCTTGGTTACTTCCCAAAGCGTCCCCCCACAATCTCCCTTAGCTTCCCCTCTTCTCTCTCTCTCGCGCACTTTTTCTCTTCATGCCTTCGACAAATATTCCAGAAAAAGTTGGGAACCAAAAAGCTGCTTTCGCCAGGCAGATCCAGCCTAACCTGTCTTGGAGCTCTGGTGGCAGAGGGGCTGAGCAGACTGCAGCTATTCCCTTGAGAGGCTCGCGCGTCTGCTTGGGGAGGTAATTTCTTTGAGAATCTCAATGCACTTTTTGCTAATAGGTACTGCGTTTTTCTCAAGTGTCTGAATTCTCATTTTTACGTTTTCAGCTGCGTGAGCGACAGCCGTTTGGTGATTGAACGAGTGTCCTAAAAGCACGAGAAAGTAAAGTTGGTCTTCACAAAACTGAAATTTTATTTACTTTACAAAGCTTACGTTAAATAACAATCAAGAACACTGTACAGCTTATTAATCAAAAAAGGTTCACTACACGGACTAATGTTAATTTAATCCAAAAAAGCAATTCAAATGGCGCAAAAATGCGTAGTACTTTCATCCCAGATAATATCTGTAATTCGAAATTGCTAGCTGGCTACCTCGGATCCGTAATTCTTAGTCTGTTGTCGACTCAGATCTTCTTGTAGTCCTTAGACGGCTGTGGACACGGATCTGTAGTCCTTAGACGGCTGTGGACACGGATCTGTAGTCCTTAGACGGCTGTGGACACGGATCTGTAGTCATTAGACGGCTGTGGACACGGATCTGTAGTCCTTAGACGGCTGTGGACACGGATCTGTAGTCCTTAGACGGCTGTGGACACGGATCTGTAGTCATTAGACGGCTGTGGACACGGATCTGTAGTCCTTAGACGGCTGTGGACACGGATCTGTAGTCCTTAGACGGCTGTGGACACGGAACGGTGGTCCTTGTTGGTCGCCGACGACCTTGAAGCGGTGGGCCTGGCATCGAAGCAGGTGACCAGCATAAGTCGGGACTTGCACGCGGCCACTCGTCTCTGCAGGACTGCTGTCTCTCTCGCTAGGGACTTCAGGTAGCCTCTGGATTCGGGATGCATCGATCTGCTCACGGGCACTGTGAGGGGGTGGCTTGAATAATTAATTAGCAATGACTTGAAATTTGACTCTCCACCCCGTACAGCAGTTCGAACTTACATTCCACTCTCCAGCTGCCCTCCCGCGCCATCAGCAGCTGCTTGGCGCGCCGCAACTCCACCAGAAGCTGCTCCTGCTGGCGCAGCAGCTCGGCCGCCTTCTCGCGCCGGATGCAGCGCTCGGCCTCGCTGTCGCGCGACGAAGAAAGAGGCTGCGTCGGAGGCGCCGAGCGACATCTGGACGCTCGGGGAATAGCGGTGCCGGTGGCAAGGCCTGAAAGCAGTGAGCATGGATTTTAGAATATCCCGGGTCGCCATTAGAATCCGAAAATAGAATAAGATTCTCTCCTTTAATTACAAAGCTACTTTTAGTAGTCTGCGCAGTTCCACCAGACTCGGACGGAATTACAAATTAAACGTGAAATTCAAGGGCACGGATTGTAAATTGCAAACATCTCTCAGCTAATTGCAGTCATTAAACATCTCTTATCTAATTGCCGTCATTAAACATCTTTTATCTAATTGCAGTCATTAAACATCCCTTATCTAATTGCAGTCATTAAACATCTTTCAGCTAATTGCAGTCATTTAACACCTCTTATCTAATTGCAGTAATTAAACATCTCTCAGCTAATTGCAGTCATTAAACATCTCTCAGCTAATTGCAGTCATTAAACAGCTCTCAGCTAATTGCGGTCATTACAGGCCTGGATCCTTCACCGGCAGTCCCGCTTAAATCCCGACAAAACCTACCAGCCTTCGCCTCCGCCGCGATCTGGCGACACTCGAGGCCGCTGTCTCTAAGAGTCGACTCGTAGCCGGACGAGCCACCGCTGCCCCCGCTGCCGCCGCTTCCACCGCGACCTGAGCAGCGCTGCTGACTGCTGCGCCGACGTCCCCGATGCTGTTGCTGCGGTGGCCGGCCCTGAGCCTCGGCTGCAGACGGATCCAGCTGCCGACAGGGCGAGTCTGGGCTGCCCACTGAGCCGCTGCTCCTCGGCTGGGCGGATAATGTCGCCGGAATCGGCAGCCGGGTCCTCGGCTGCTGCTCCTGCTGCTGCTGTTGCTTCGATCCGCCGTTGAAGCAGGCTGGCAGGGCGAGCCGACTGCGCTGCTGCCGCTGCTGATCTGCCGCTGCCGCGGCTACTCCTGTCGGGCACCTGGGAGTGGCGGCGTGATTTCAATAAGCTAAACATCCATCAGATATTTGCCGGCTTGTGGGTCGCTAGACCGTATTAACACTGCATTGTGAGGTCCGGTGAAGCTTGGGCTCAAATCATGTCACATCAGACTGTCCAATCAGAGCACAGCCACACCAACACAACTAATGAGAGCAAAGCCACACCAACACAACCAATCAGAGCACAGCCACACCAACACAACTAATGAGAGCAAAGCCACACCAACACAACCAATCAGAGCACAGCTACACCAACACAACCAATCAGAGCACAGCTACACCAACACAACCAATCAGAGCACAGCTACACCAACACAACCAATCAGAGCACAGCTACACCAACACAACCAATCAGAGCACAGCTACACCAACACAACCAATCAGAGCACAGCTACACCAACACAACCAATCAGAGCACAGCTACACCAACACAACCAATCAGAGCACAGCTACACCAACACAACCAATCAGAGCACAGCTACACCAACACAACCAATCAGAGCACAGCCACACCAACACAACCAATCAGAGCACAGCCACACCAACACAACCAATCAGAGCACAGCTACACCAACACAACCAATCAGAGCACAGCCACACCAACACAACCAATCAGAGCACAGCCACACCAACACAACTAATCAGAGCACAGCCACACCAACACAACCAATCAGAGCACAGCCACACCAACACAACCAATCAGAGCACAGCCACACCAACACAACCAATCAGAGCACAGCCACACCAACACAACCAATCAGAGCACAGCCACACCAACACAACCAATCAGAGCACAGCCACACCAACACAACCAATCAGAGCAAAACCATATGTTGTTGTTTCTACATGTTGTCCAAACCACCAATTTATTTCACCTATTTGAAGTTTGCTGCCTTTGCGGCTGCAGTCGAACAATGGGTCTGACCCGGGCCACCTGTGGGTCCCCAGTCGTGTGCACCGGTCGCGGAGGCTTGGCCGCCACCGGGACAGCAACATCAGATTTGACGCCCGTCGGTGCATTCGGCTTCGAGCCTTCCTGCTTGACTTCGAGTAGATCCGCCTCGTCTGACTGCGTCACCGCGTCACGCTTCGTCGGATGCGGCCGCTGCTGTCGAGGCGGCGACTCCTGCGGCGACTCCTGCGGCGGTGCCAGACTGGGCCCCGCCTTCGGCCCGTCGATCCACAGCTCCTGAGGCGGCAGTCGCGGCTGTGCAGC
This sequence comes from Macrostomum lignano, assembly GCA_002269645.1. NCBI lineage: Eukaryota > Metazoa > Platyhelminthes > Macrostomidae > Macrostomum > Macrostomum lignano. The sequence continues at coordinate 5,271 of NIVC01000280.1, forward strand.
GGGCGGCCTCGGCCCCAGGAAGATGACGGTGTCGCAGCTCCGCTCGCTGCTTGTTTCATCGGCGTCTTCAGACTGGAAGCGGCGGCTCTGGAGCGCTCCGCAGTCGTCTTTGTCGCCTTCGTTGTCGTCACCTTCAACGTTGGCCGATCGGGCGGCAGCAGCGGCGGCCCGGTGCAGTCTCAGGCGCCGCAGCCGGGCTGCGAACTGCAGCAGCAGCAGCGACTCCGGCAGCCACGCCGGCCTGGTCGACACCGGCGCCACCAGGCAGGCCCGGCCGCGGCCACCGGCCAGGCAGTCGGCCAGCAGGCGGAACACCTGCGACTGGCGCTGCGGCCGACGCTGCCCGCCGGCCAGAGCCAGCAGGGCCGCCGCCAGCCCCGCCAGGCTCCGCCTCCCCGGCCTGAGGTCCAGCAGCTGCAGCCGGGAGCCGCCGCCGCCGCCGCCGACGCCGCCGTGGCCGCCTCCTCGCTGGTGCAGCCACAGCGTCACCACCAGGTGGCTGTCGCCGACAGATTCTCCGCTGGGCGACCCAGCGACGTCCCGTCTGGCCAGCGCCGCGTCCAGAATCCGGCCGGCCAGCTCGGCTGACTCGGCCGGCAGCTCGCTCGACGGGCGTCGCCGAGCGCCCGGCCAGTCAGCAGGTCGCGTAACGTCGCGTCCGAGGATCCGCCGCGGAGTTCCACTGCGCTGATGCTGACTGTCGGCCGGCCGGGGGACCTCGGGGATGGCAGCAGCTGGAAGAGCCACGAGGCGGCGCAGGCCAGGAGGCCCGGCGGGCCGCAGCCGTCGGTCAGCATTGGGGAGGCCGCGCCTGTACAGAAGGCGAGAATGAGGTCACTGAGTGCGTGCAGCTTTTGGGTTTTGGTTAGGGTATTCGGGTATTAGGGTTTAGTGTAAGGGTTTGGATATTAGGGTATTAGGGTTTAAGGCAAGGGTTAGGGTATTAGGGTATTGGGGTTTAAGGCAAGGGTTAGGGTATTAGGGTATTAGGGTTTAGGGTAAGGTGTTAGGGTGTTAGGGTATTAGGGTGTTAGGGTCGGGTTCGGGTTATTCGGGTTAGGGAAGCATCGGGGAAGGCCAAAGGGGATTAGGGCTTTTATCCCCGGGATGCTTGGAAAACTTGTGACTTTACCCTGCCTAAGAAGCTCTCCTTTATGTAAAGTTCTTTCTGAAGTACTTTAAGAACGACTTGGCGAGCATTAATCAAATTCTGAACAATAGCAAAGGCAAATAGATAAATTTGAAGAATATATTAAAGGCTTGAACCAAGGACAAGGACCAAATATATGTTACTTGAGTAGTCCATGGCTTGAAACCGCCTGCATAGAGAAGGCAGAACATGCATAGTACTTATCAGTAGAATGCATCGTACACTCAGCAAAGCTTTTTGCAGCTCGCACTGTGCAATGAAAATTGTATCAAGGACCTGCCCAGCGCTCACCGAGTCCCGGGTGGCCGAGCACCAGCACGCATGCGTCGAAGCCATTCAGCACGGTCGGCAGAAGGTCGCGCAGCGCGGCCGCGCAGAGGTCCGTCTGCGGGCCGAGGGGGGGGTTGAGGCAGGTGCAGCGGTGAACTCAGACCATGTGAGAGTCAGGCCAGAGAGCAATCACTCACTGCGCTGTCCGCATCCGTGAACACCGAGTCGAAGGTGAACAGCCTCGGCCCACGCGAGCTCCTGTGACCCGACTGCAGCAGCTGCGACTCCGGCACAGTCACCTGCCTGCGGCGACTGTCCACCGACATGCTGCTGCCGTTGCCATGGTGACCAGCTCCATCGTAATTGGCGGCCACTTTGATAATCACCTTCATCTGATATTGTTAAAAGGAGCGTCAGTGAGTGAGTGAGTGAGTGAGTGAGTGAGTGAGTGAGTGAGTGAGTGAGTGAGTGAGTGAGTGAGTGAGTGAGTGAGTGAGTGAGTGAGTGAGTGAGTGAGTGAGTGAGTGAGTGAGTGAGTGAGTGAGTGAGTGAGTGAGTGAGTGAGTGAGTGAGTGAGTGAGTGAGTGAGTGAGTGAGTGAGTGAGTGAGTGAGTGAGTGAGTGAGTGAGTGAGTGAGTGAGTGAGTGAGTGAGTGAGTGAGTGAGTGAGTGAGTGAGTGAGTGAGTGAGTGAGTGAGTGAGTGAGTGAGTGAGTGAGTGAGTGAGTGAGTGAGTGAGTGAGTGAGTGAGTGAGTGAGTGAGTGAGTGAGTGAGTGAGTAAGAAGCGAACTCGTCGTCAACAGCAATCAGCAAGCATTCTTAAATTGCGAACTTACAGCGGCCCCTGTAAACGTCATTCTGCAGGACTTCCGCTGCTGCTGCTCCTGCAAAAGCTGGGAGGGCAGCGACGGCAGCCCCACCCTCAACAGGTCCGCCATAGACGGGTGCGCCGGTTGCCCTCTGCGCGTTTGCTTGACCGCCAGAACGACCTTGAAACCTCTGGGGGTTTGGCGGGCGGCGGGCGGACTGGGGAAGATTGATGGATAGATAGATAGATAGATAGATAGATAGATAGATAGATAGATAGATAGATAGATAGATAGATAGATAGATAGATAGATAGATAGATAGATAGATAGATAGATAGATAGATAGATAGATAGATAGATAGATAGATAGATAGATAGATAGATAGATAGATAGATAGATAGATAGATAGATAGATAGATAGATAGATAGATAGATAGATAGATAGATAGATAGATAGATAGATAGATAGATAGATAGATAGATAGATAGATAGATAGATAGATAGATAGATAGATAGATAGATAGATAGATAGATAGATAGATAGATAGATAGATAGATAGATAGATAGATAGATAGATAGATAGATAGATAGATAGATAGATAGATAGATAGATAGATAGATAGATAGATAGATAGATAGATAGATAGATAGATAGATAGATAGATAGATAGATAGATAGATAGATAGATAGATAGATAGATAGATAGATAGATAGATAGATAGATAGATAGATAGATAGATAGATAGATAGATAGATAGATAGATAGATAGATAGATAGATAGATAGATAGATAGATAGATAGATAGATAGATAGATAGATAGATAGATAGATAGATAGATAGATAGATAGATAGATAGATAGATAGATAGATAGATAGATAGATAGATAGATAGATAGATAGATAGATAGATAGATAGATAGATAGATAGATAGATAGATAGATAGATAGATAGATAGATAGATAGATAGATAGATAGATAGATAGATAGATAGATAGATATGCTTACCTTTGTTGCGGTCCAGCTCTGGTCGCATGAGCTTCGGGGTCGCTCAGGCTGTCCGTCTGAAAGCGCGGCAGTCTGACTGCTTCAATGGCCTGAGCTGCCGTCATTTCCCCTCCGGCTGAGTCTTTGACTGTCAGTAGCCCCTACCGCTGCTCATTTTATATGGACAGCTACCAGAATGGTCAAGCCGAGTCTGACACACCAGCTGACTGAGTGACGTCACTCGCACAAAGACCGCTGAGCCAGCAGCTGCCACCCCTCAGTTTTTATGTTCCGCTTGACAACAAAAATAATCGCTCAAAGGCTGCGGCCGCTACAAGTCAAGATAAGCGGAGGGGTGGCTGCCACGTCTGGGCGGACTGGGGCACCCCGTGACTGAGCCGGTGTCAATCAAAATCTATTTATACCCAGACTTCACAGCTGGAACTCAATAAAAACAGCGACAAGGGATATAAATAGTACGAGTGCTCATAACTTAGACGGCTCTGCAATCCATGCGGGCTCTCTTTCACTTGAAACTCTTTCTTTCTCCTAACGTTTTCGCTAGGAGAAAGAACTTAACGTTTACGAGGAAAGTTTTCGCTAACTTACTAACTAACTAACTAACTAACTAACAAACTAACTAACTAACTAACTAACTGACTAACTAACTAACTAACTAACTAACTGACTAAATTAACTAACTAACTAACTAACCAACTAACTAACCAACTAACTAACTAACTTACTAACTAACTAACTAACTAACTAACTAACTAACTAACTAACTAACTAACTAACTAACTAACTAACTAACTAACTAACTAACTAACTAACTAACCAACTAACTAACTAACTAACTAACTAACTAACTAACTAACCAACTAACTAACTAACTAACTAACTAACTAACTAACTAACTAACTAACTAACTAACTAACTAACTAACTAACTGACTAAATTAACTAACTAACTAACTAACTAACTAACTAACCAACTAACTAACTAACTAACTAACTAACTAACTAACTAACTAACTAACTAACTAACTAACTAACTAACTAACTAGCTAACTAACTAACTAACTGCACAATTAGTTCATCAGAGTCACCTGCTGCTGTCCGAAGCAGTCGCTGGGGCTGAACTGCCCGACGGGTCCCAGAGCTGCGGCGGCTTCAGGACGCCAGCGGAGACTGGATGGCCTGCGGCTGGATTTTCGGGGAAATTCCTTTAGACCCTGGATCGCTTACCAACCAAATATTTGTAGTAAATGTGAAAATAGGGCTTCGGAATGCAAAAATTTGAGAAAAGAATTCCATGTTAGTCACGCACCTCACGCCTCCGTCACCGCCCGGTGAAGTCGAGCAGCCTCGAACGGCTTGGCGCGGCTGCTGCTGCTGAGGCTGCAGAGGGCGCTGGGTCTGATGAGGCACGCAGCCGGCAGCCGCGTCCAGCTTCAGCTGGTGCGCCCCGGTGCCGCAGACGGAGCAGCGGCCGGACTCCAGGCGGTGACCGGGCAGGCGGGGCAGCCGCAGCCGCTGCAGCAGCGTCACCGACCCGTTTGTCTGATCCTGCAGGCGGTTTCATGTCCTTACTGCTCTACTTATGGTAGTTTAGTAGCGAATTTCGCTAACATTTTTATGTCAAAGAATCACAAAATGTTTGCAAAGTTAGTCGATAAAAATCTTCATACACGCCAGCAGGAAGAATATCAGTTTCATTGTTGGGAACGCAGCCTCGTTGCTGACTCGAGCCGCATCTGTACACACAGGAGCGTCAATTTTATCAAAATTTTGCGTTATTTCCCCGGATTTCAAAATTTTGCACGGCACGTTGTCATTCTGCGCAGCTGGCAGTAGAAATTTTATTCAGAAATTTTTCTGCACAACATTTTTCTGGTTGGTGTTGCTTCGGGTACTTTTGGGAAGGAAACCATTGCCTCAATGCCCAAGTTTTATCTGCCTCAAATGTAAACAGAAATTGAAATTTTGTCTTTCCTTGCTAAAAAGCTCCAGCTCGACATTCGGTGGCAAGGGGGGGGGCAAGCGGTATCCGCATGCATGCATGCAGATCCCCACGGGATCCTTCAGGCCCGCGCCACTGGGGCGTCTCTGCGGGGGGGGGGCTTGGCCATCAGTTTTTTACGATATCCTGCAGCTCCCAGCAACCCCCAGTTAGCCGGCGCGCTACTGATGAAGCCGTCCAGCTTCCGAACCCCCCTAATCGGGGTTGCGGATTCCCATAGTAGTTGCATCGGCCAAGGCGGAGTTGGGAAGGGGGGTCGGGCGCAGTTTCAGTTTTTTCTCCTCCTAGCCTCGGCCGGGCAGGAGAAACAGGTGGAATCCCGCTGCCTGAGGATCATTTTCCCACTTTACCTGGGCCGCTTCCGCCTCCGCCCCAACCCCCCCCCCCGTCAGGCAGCATGGCACAGGCAGCGCCCATGGAGCTCTGAGATTTATCAGCATCTGGACTGGAAATTCACCAAGCCAAGACGTATTGATTATATAGTCAGTAAGAAAGCTTTTGCACTTTTGCTGATCCACTGCACCACAACACCCGAACTCTCCACTAACACCCGAACTCTCCACTAACACCCGAACTCTCCACTAACACCCGAACTCTCCACTAACACCCGAACTCTCCCACTAACACCCGAACTCTCCACTAACACCCGAACTCTCCACTAACACCCGAACTCTCCACTAACACCACTAATGACTTGGGCCGACCTTCAAGACACAGGAAGGCTGCGGGTCCACTACAGTCATTGTGATGCAACTCCTGCAGTTCGACGTTTCTGAGACCCTTTCCCCAGCTTCCACTCTCCCCGTCTCCAGATTCTCCATCTCGAACTCCATAAGCCGGCTCTGCTTCACCAGCGCCTCCCAGTGGAGAGGGCAGGGGGTATGGGAATTATCGGTCGGTGGAGAGCCGAACCCCACGCGGAGGGGAGTAGTGAATGACTGGTGCAGCAGGCAGGTGGGTCCTGGTCGGACCCGCCTTCAATGCTCGTATAACCGTTCACTTTTTATCGTCATTAAGAAGCCGGCGGATCTTGAAGAAGAAGCGTTTTTTATGTTGCAGAACCTTCGCTCTTGCTGGGTAGGTTTTGTTTTAGTTCGACTTTCGAATGGTCTTAAAATCTTCAGTTTGAACTGACAGCAGGCCTGAGTTACTGAACCATTTTGAGTTAGTTCATCATAGTTTAGTTTTAATCAATAATGTCAGTTTTACACTGTCGGGTACTCAGGCACCAGACTGTCTTACACAACCCCGTCTTACACAACCCTGCCAGACACCACCCCGTCAGACACAACCCCGTCAGACACAACCCCGTCAGACACAACCCCGTCAGACACAACCCCGTCAGACACCACCCCGTCAGACACCACCCCGTCTTACACAACCCCGTAAGACACCACCCCGTCAGACACCACCCCGTCAGACACCACCCCGTCAGACACCACCCCGCCAGACACCACCCCGTCAGACACCACCCCGTCAGACACCACCCCGCCAGACACCAACCCGTCAGACACCACCCCGTCAGACACCGCCCCGTCAGACGCCACCCCGTCAGACACCACCCCGCCAGACACCACCCCGTCAGACGCCACCCCGTCAGACACCGCCCCGCCAGACACCGCCCCGTCAGACACCATCCCGTCAGACACCGTCCCGTCAGACACCACCCCGTCAGACACCACCCCGTCAGACACCACCCCGTTAGACACCACCCCGTCAGACACCACCCCGTCAGACGCCACCCCGTCAGACACCGCCCCGCCAGACACCGCCCCGTCAGACACCATCCCGTCAGACACCGTCCCGCCAGACACCACCCCGCCAGACACCACCCCGTCAGACACCATCCCGTCAGACACCACCCCGTCAGACACCACCCCGTCAGACACCGCCCCGTCAGACACCGCCCCGTCAGACACCACCCCGTCAGACACCACCCCGTCAGACACCATCCCGTCAGACACCACCCCGTCAGACACCACCCGTCAGACACCGCCCGTCAGACACCGCCCCGTCAGACACCACCCCGTCAGACACCATCCCGTCAGACACCGTCCCGTCAGACACCGTCCCGTCAGACACCACCCCGTCAGACACCACCCCGTCAGACACCACCCCGTCAGACACCACCCCGTCAGACACCACCCCGTCAGACACCGCCCCGCCAGACACCGTCACCCAGCTCACCTTCAGCAGAAACTCTCTGCTCTTCGGGCTCGGCACGGCCAGCTGAATTGCCTGACGCTGCAGCTCGGCCAGGCACTGCCGACAAGCTTCGCAGCGAGTTTCCATGGAGACGCCCCTTTTTCTTAGTCAGCACCTGCACACACGGGCAAGCGCTGCTGATAATATCTGAAGCAGGCCTGACAGAGCGCGGTAGCAGCAGCCAATGAAAATGGAGCTAAAAACTCTTCCGGGTTCCGGCATGCGCCAGAGGCATCATAAAGTTTAAACCTATTTATTAACTGCATACGACGCAATGCGCAACTCCTAGCACGCCAGTATTTCCAGGAACCCTAATTACGAGTAGTTCTTCGCTCATAAGGGCCACCTAAATTGGCTGCGGATTGAGCTTTGATTTGCCGCTAAAAATAATAACAGCTTTTTCACAAACCAGCAGATTCCGGATCCTTGTATCAGGAAATGACGGAACGATAATAGGACGAAGAGCCAGCGCTAAACAGTCTCAGATTTCTATTTTTTGTCGAAATAGAGTAGTTGTCGTGACAGGACCTCTGGTGCAAAGACAACCAAATCCCCTTGGATCAACATCTATTTATACATAATGACCCTATATCTAAAATTATCCAGCTCAATGCAATACTTACAATTGCTGATCCAAGGGTGACACAAAAATCCCACTTAGATCAACATCATTTTTGTCTTTTTTTGTCTGGGTGTCAGATTCGCGAAATCAATGAAAAATATTTTTGAAGACAGTTTGAATTTGTGTTTTTTTTGAAGTGTAGTGTTGGTGAATGTGTTGAAGAGTCAATCTTGGGTGTCTCGTGGAGGGATACTGGAGGGGGTTGGGAGCTTAAAAAATGACCATAAACCCACCAAAACCCATCTACCATTACTCCATACTAATTAAATTAGTGGGTTTTGAGTGCCTGATTAACATTAGCCGAGTGCGTGCTCATACAGGTTGAAAGTTAAGTGGGAATTTTGTTGTCCCAGAGGGCGGGGTGCTTGTCTATGTATCGCACTTAGATTAGCAGTCGTAATTATTGCGTTAAGGTGGCTAATTTTGGATTTAAGAGCATTACATGCTAATAGATTTCAGCAGATTTTGATCGAAGGGAATTTGGTTGTCTTCGCATCAGAAGTCCCTGTTATGACAACTACAGAAAAGTCAATCAAAAGGGCTGGACAAAGTGAAAGACAGGCGGGCGAGTCTGCTTTGGTTGAGCTGGCTGCACAGTCACGGGTTTCTGTCGCTTGAGTCGCACCGGTCAGAGGGGGGCGGGCCGGTCACACCAGCCGCCGCCTCGGACTCCTCCTGCTCAGCGTACATCCGCCTCAGGCCGGCAATTCGGGCTTCCCTCTCCGCCTGGTAGGCGGACATCCGCGAGTTCACGAGCCCGTAGGCCGGGTAGACCGCCGCCGCCGCAGCCGCCGCCGTGGAGCCGCCGCCACCGCCTCCGCCGCCGCCGACGCCGCCGCCACCGCCGCCGCCGCCGCCGCCGCCGCCTCTCCCGGAGCGGCCGACGCGCAGGCTGTCCACCTTGTGCAGGAAGCGCGCCACAGCGAGGCACCAGCAGGCCAGGGCCAGGCAGAACAGGACGGCATCGATGACTGTCCAGCGAGGCGGCTCCTCTTCGCTGGCTGTTTCGCCTGTAAAAAAGGGACATCGCGCGCGTGATCGAACTGTTCTACTTACAGTAGAAAAATTGGGATATTGAAATTTGAAAAATGGCGCCCATTTTTATCAACAGCACGTGACGCCTGTTATCTTGATCGCGCTGACCCCCTCCCCGGCTTTTTGTCTATAGAGATTTTTGGACGATAATTCTGCTGGCGCCTCCGACTAATCACTTCGCAGGTGAATGGGGTGGATTCCCATTATCCAAAAACAAGGTAGCCAAGTCACTCTCCTCGTCACTGTTCTAGTCACCCTTCTAGTCACTGTTATAGTCACTCTTCTAGTCACTCTTCTAGTCACTATTCTAGTCACTCTCCTCGTCACTGTTCTAGTCACTCTTCTAGTCACTCTTCTAGTCACTCTTCTAGGGGCACTGAAATTCATCTTTCCCCAATGGCGGCTCTCGCGAGCGCCCACTTTTGACTGGCTGTGGCGTAAGCGCGCTTACAAGAACAACCCGAGAACCTTCAAAATCAAATCCTTTGAGAACTTCGATACGATAAAAATTGAGATATTTTGGTAGGGGTCTGGGATTCTGAGATTCCTCAGCAACAAGAAACTTGCAGAGAGCGGAACCTGCTGCTTGGCCCAGCCAGAATTTCCGCTGCACTAATAAAAAAATCTGGTAGCCCAAGAGAATTGGCGAAAGCCTTTCAGACCGTTGCACCTCACTTACACCCCAGCCTGGTTACTTGGGAACTTCAAGGATTTACGTTAAAGACAAGAGCGAGAGCGAGGGAGTGGCGGCCGAAGCCGGGCCGGGGCGCGGCGGGGGTTCCCGGAACAGATTCCCGCGGCCAAAGTCCTTCGCGAATAAAAGCCCCCATAGATCAGTGCCAGACGGGCTGCCCTTCGGGTATCATCGCCCCTGGCCTTCTGTTCCACTGCAAAGCATCGCCAGCCTCCAGTTTGAACAATGCTGCGATGCGGCAGCGTTCGATGTGGCGAACTTTTCATCGAATTCGGCGGGAAGAAGAGGCCCCGGGCTGGCGCAGAAATGCCAGTCTGACTCTGGCGGCGACCCCCAACCGCTATCGGGTTGGGTTGCTACCCGGATTCCCCCCAGCCCAGCTCTCTTACTGTGCGAATACTCACTCGAATTCGATTCAAACGATTCGCCGATTCCGCCGTGAGCAGCGATAGCCAGGTGAGCTGGTGGCGGCATTTCATACAGCACCGTTGCTTCTGGCAGTTTCTGCTTTCGCAGCTGTCTTCTTCTTTTCTGCTGCTTCTTGGGAGGGGCTTTAGAAATGCTGGTTGAAAGGAACTCTCTCAGACCAGGGCGAGCCGCTCCTCAGCATCCGTTTGATTGGCTGCGAACTCGCTGCCGTCACTTGTCGAGTAAAATAAGCACTGCCGGGCGGGTGAGACTACTCATGCTAGTAGAGAGGCGGAGTTTTACGCCAGAGCCTACCGCGCCGCCTGCAATTTATCAGCTGTGCTTGGGTTTGTCAGCTAACTATTCTAAACACGAACGAGCAAAGACTCAGACCCCAATTTGCATATGCAGATTTTGTTCAGCCCGACTCGATGACAGCGGGCGGGCATTGCGGAGCTGAAGACATCCTAGGATGGGGAAGAGCTTGTTTTTCATGCTGAACTGCTCTGGACTGGGAGATTAGAAGGCTGGTGTGGTTGGCGGGATTCAGACAGAATTGAGTCAGTGGGGGGGCGTCATTTGAGGGAGTAGAATTATGAGAGGAGGGTGAAAACAGAGAGAATAGGGCAGGCGACGGAGGGTAGGAGACGGAGGGTAGGAGGGTAGGAGACGGAGGGTAAGAGGGTAGTAGAGGGAGGGTAGGAGGGTAGGAGACGGAGGGTAGGAGACGGAGGGTAGGAGGGTAGTAGACGGAGTGTAGGAGGGTAGTAGACGGAGGGTAGGCGGAGGGTAGGGGATGGAGGGTAGGAGACGGAGGGTAGGAGACGGAGGGTAGGAGACGGGGGGTAGGAGACGGGGGGTAGGAGGGTAGGAGACGGAGGGTAGGAGACGGGGGGTAGGAGACGGAGGGTCGGAGGGTAGGAGACGGAGGGTAGGAGGGTAGGAGACGGGGGTAGGAGACGGAGGGTAGGAGACGGAGGGTCGGAGGGTAGGAGACGGAGGGTAGGAGGGTAGGAGACGGGGGTAGGAGACGGAGGGTAGGAGACGGGGGGTAGGAGACGGAGGGTAGGAGACGGGGGGTAGGAGACGGTGGGTAGGAGACGGGGGGTAGGAGACGGAGGGTAGGAGACGGGGGGTAGGAGACGGAGGGTAGGAGACGGGGGGTAGGAGACGGAGGGTAGGAGGGTAAAAGACGGAGAGTGCAATTTACAACCAGAGGGAACATGAGGGTGGCTGAGGGGGTGAGCAGAGAGGGGAAGAGCTGGCCGAGAGCTGAGACACAGCAGGCCAAGAGGGAGATGAAGGACTCAATGTAGACGCATTAATTGACCCCGGGGTCAGTCTGGGGATAAATGCAGCCTTGGCCCTGAAACAATCCCCAGGGGAGAGCCCTGAGCCGAGTTGCCTGTGAAAGCAGAAAAATGCGGGGCACATTTCTCAACTAGCCCGGCGGAGCACGGCGGAGCTCACTCTATTTTTATTGCTAGCCGGGTCCGGGGAGGTCAGGCGGGCAGTTCAAAGCGGCGAGATGAAGCAAAAGTTGAGGCAACCGGAGCGGGCGGGGCGGCAACCGGATCAGCGCCAGCAGCAGCCTCAAGACAGCTTGGATGCCCCGGACACTGCAGCCGCAATCGACGCCTTAGTTGCTCGGCGGGTGTCCGCGGCGTTGCAGCTGCCGCAAGATCCGGCCGCGGTGGCAATTTGGCGCCGAGAGGCTGAGCGGCTGCATCATCTACACCACGAGCATCACCAGTTTCACGGGCACAGCGTGGTTCGATCACTGTCTCTGGCGCATGGCGCTGGCTGGCTGCGGCCGGCCTGGGCTGTGGATTCTCGCTGAACCCAGCTATACCTTGGGTGCTGCATTTATTCTTTAAGTGTTGTGAGACTGCTATTATGAGACTCTGACTCGAAGTTAGAGAATTAAAATTCCATCAACCCACTCGGGGGTTAGAAAATTAGAGACGGAAATATTCTGCTTAAGGGAGACAGTTAGAATAAAGTAATGGTGCGCTAGCCAATCAG
>NIVC01000280.1:22500-105000 GCA_002269645.1 Macrostomum lignano
TTCCTGAAGTAGTCTAATCTGGTCGAGGGAATTCCTGAAGTAGTCTAATCTGGTCGAGGGAATTCCTGAAGTAGTCTAGTCTGGTCGAGGGAATTCCTGAAGTAGTCTAGTCTGGTCGGGGGAATCCCCAATTAACCTATTCTGGCCGAAGGAATTCCCCGAGTAGGCTAGTCTGATCGAGTATTCGCGGCAGGCTCACCTCTTCGCTAGCCAGGTGAGAGCGCAGTCCCTGATGCAGTGTGCACAGCTGCTCAGCGGTGAGGCTGCCGGCAGAGCGCAGCTGGGTGCACAGCTCTTCAAGGGCTTCGCGGAAGCAGTTCTCATTGTTGAGCTCGCGGTCAACGTACTCAAGCAACGGCTCGAGGCCGGAGTCGCGAGGAATCGGCCGGTCTTTAGTTGTGACCTGGAAAATTTGGTGCCGGGAAGTGTCAGATGATTGGGGTACTCGTAATTTTAAGGCGAACAAAAACTGTTAAAGCTGAGGACCGTTCGCACCTGCTGCTTTCGCCGCCTGTCGGCCATGGCGGAGCCCGCAAGGTTGAGGCAGTCGCGAGCCAGCGGCGTCTCCAGCAGAGCGGCCATGGTCGGCCGGTCAGTCGGACGGACGGCCAGCAGGCCGAGGACGGCAGCCCGGAGCTCCGGCGAGTACACGGACTCGACCGGGGCGAGCGCCTCCTGGAGGATGCGCGATGCGGCGGCAGCGGAGGCGTCTTCAGCGGAGTCCGACTCGGAGGACTTGTAGCGGAGCAGAGTTTGGCCGAGGCTCTGCCAGGACTGCTCGGTGCAGAGCATGAGGTTCAGCAGGACGCAGCCCAGGCCCCACATGTCCGCCGCCTGGGTGTAGGTTGCGGGCCGGCCAGCCTGTCGGCAGAGAAGGACGCGAGTTGAGCCAGCCAATCAGATGGGAGTTTCAGATGTGTGTACAGTCATAGTATCCATTCCATCAAAATCAGTGAGGTGGCCGCAGGCCAAAATCCAGTTTATTAATTTTGAATTTAAGGGGGGCGGGACTGAAGTAGGTGATGCTAGGACCAATCAGAAGCCAGAGAGAAGGAGAGATAAGAAATCGCAGTGAGCAAGAACGAGATTGAACTAGACAAGTCAAGAGACAACGGCAGATTAACTTAAGGAGGTTAATAATGTAAAATAATAATCGAAGATCTCAAAAAACGCACCTGAACTTCTGGTGCCGTGGCGTCCATGATGGCCTTGTCAGTGCGCGTGTTGGTCTGGTGATCGGCCATCAGGGTGGCTACGCAGAAGTCGCCCACAGAGATGCTCAGATCGTCTCTCAGGAAAATGTTGGACGCTCGAATATCGCCGTGGCAGAGGCCTCTGCCGTGAATGTAGGCGAGAAACTCCAGCGTCTGGCCGAACCATTTCCGCACGATCTCCTCGTCCAGCGGTTTTTTGTCCTTGAGCTTGCGGCTGGTGATGCTCTCCAGGCTGCCATTGGGAAAGTGGTCCATAACGAAGCAGACGTAGACGGAGGAATGGTCGGCGTTCCAGTCCACGAAGATCTCGCGGTAGGGCGCAGCGAACGGGTGCCGGATACTCGTCAGCCGGAGCGACTCCTTGAAGGCTTTGTTGGCGGAGCTCTCGTCGTGGCATTCAACTCGCTTGAGGGCGTAGCGAAGGCGATCGGCCGTGGCGGCCTCCACCAGCAGCACGGCGCCCAGAGGCCCCGAACCGAGCTGCTTCACTACCAAGTAGTTTTCCATTGATCAGCTGAAATCCCCGACAGGGAGGGGTGGGAAAATACAGACATGACAGCCCATTCTCAGGCGTATAGATAGCACTTTGGAATGGATAGCAGGCAGCGAGCATCGTTGCGTAGCTTTTAGCCAAATAAAGAAGCTTGTGCCTTCGATACACTCACCGAATTCTATAAATAGAGCCTGGACAAAAGCAATCGTCTGCAGCCCAACCGTCTATGGGCACCTGGCCCCCTCTTTTCTCTATTATAACTAACTTCTACTCACGTGTATCAAGACTAAACCACAACTCTATAAGGCCAAGGTTTATATACATTTTTGTTATTAGACAGACTAGCATTGCAGCTGATGAATCCGGACAACTCAAGCAATTCTTGAAGCATTCAGCTCAAAGCTCGAGTATGTCCACAGGACGAGGCCGCTTGGCCAGCGGCTACAGCCGAGCGCGTCGCCGATTTTGCTCGCGTCGAGAGTCATTGGAAGACTTCTCAGTGCAGTCGTACAATGCGACGACGCCCAGCAAGACGACTGCCACTCAGCCTGCGGTGGCCGCGGCTGGTCAGTTCGGCAACCTGGGCGGTCCCTACCTGCAGCAGGTGATGCCCGGCCTGCACTTGGGCCTCTCATGGCGCCAGATGTTCTTCAGCTTGTTCTTTGTCTCCATAGCACACGGGGTATTGGCTTATTTTGCATTCATTAGCTGGCTGGGCACCACGGAAGTGCTGGTCTCCTACACCAGCTGTGCGAAGCTGTCGTATCCGAATCAAACTGCCCAGGAATGCGAGGTGACCTTCAACCTGCCGGCTCAGATTGACGGTCAGGCGTACGTGTACTTTCGCCTGTGCAATTTCCATTTAAACCATCGTCACGTGTACTCCTCGTGGAGCATGCCCCAGCTGCTCGGTAAGAAGCCGAACAATATCAAATACTCCTGCAAGAAGTTCACTTATCGCGACGAAAAGCTCGTCCTGCCGTGCGGTGCGCTCCCCAATGCCATCTTCAACGACACTGTTAACGTTACGGGACCGCTGAACTGTGAGTACGCAGGCAGTCAAACCTTGCACAGTTAAAACTCATTCAGAACTGACCTTGTAGAGATGCACTTAGACATTGTACAGTCTTACTCAACAAGCACCATTCCCAAAGCTCGAAATCCTCATTTGAACTGCAAATACGCCAACTGCCCTCTAAAAAACCTCTCAGCGGACATCAAAAACGCGACAACAATTCCCCTGTCAAGCAGCAACCTCAGCTGGCCGAGTCACACGGCTGGCCTGCACAAGGCCCTGCCGGCCAAGCTGCTGGAGAACACCGTCAAGCCCATGAACTGGCCCGAGCCGGCCGCGATTCGGTACAAGCGTCCGTTTGAAAACGCGGACGATTTATGGGTCTGGCTGGTTACGCCAGCCTTCCCCTGCTTTCGCAAACTCATTCATTGGGTGGATTCCAATGAAAGCCTGTCAGCTGGAAAGTACAAAATGTCCATCGGCTATCACTACCCAGTGGCCGGGTTCGGCGGCACGAAGAGCTTCGTCGTGGCTGGCAAGTCGCTGCTTGGCGGAAAGAACCTGGCGCTGGCTGTACTGCCGTCGGCTGTCAGCGCCGTCTACTTCCTGCTGAGCTTGTCAACTCTGATCGAGTGCTACTGCAGACTGCGGAAGAGGGCCATTGCGCTGGGCATTGTGGTTGACTAGTCCAGGGGGTCTGGGCTGTTCAGGGGAATTCTCTAGGCTGATTTCTTGCTTTATTTAAGTTAACCGATTAACGAGCGTATCATATGGGTAGCCTGTTTTACGAGCAGAAAAGACAGGGCCCTTGTAGAGTGCTACTAGATACTAGAGGCAGACAGTGGAGCTACCAGGATCAGACAGTGGAGCTACCAGGATCAGACAGTGGAGCTACCAGGAGCAGACAGTGGAGCTACCAGGATCAGACAGTGGAGCTACCAGGAGCAGACAGTGGAGCTACCAGGATCAGACAGTGGAGCTACCAGGATCATACAGTTGAGCTACCAGGAGCAGGTGGAGCTAGCAGGAGCAGACAGTGGAGCTACCAGGATCAGACAGTTGAGCTACCAGGATCAGATAGTGGAGCTACCAGGATCAGACAGTGGAGCTACCAGGATCATACAATTGAGCTACCAGGAGCAGGTGGAGCTAGCAGGAGCAGACAGTGGAGCTACCAGGATCAGACAGTTGAGCTACCAGGATCAGACAGTGGAGCTACCAGGATCAGACAGTGGAGCTACCAGGATCAGACAGTGGAGCTACCAGGAGCAGACAGTGGAGCTATCAGGAGCAGACAGTGGAGCTACCAGGATCAGACAGTGGAGCTACCAGGATCAGACAGTGGAGCTACCAGGATCAGACAGTGGAGCTACCAGGAGCAGACAGTGGAGCTACCAGGATCAGACAGTGGAGCTACCAGGAGCAGGTGGAGCTAGCAGGAGCAGACAGTGGAGCTACCAGGATCAGACAGTTGAGCTACCAGGATCAGACAGTGGAGCTATCAGGATCAGACAGTGGAGCTACCAGGATCAGACAGTGGAGCTACCAGGATCAGACAGTGGAGCTACCAGGAGCAGACAGTGGAGCTACCAGGATCAGACAGTGGAGCTACCAGGATCATACAGTTGAGCTACCAGGAGCAGGTGGAGCTAGCAGGAGCAGACAGTGGAGCTACCAGGATCAGACAGTTGAGCTACCAGGATCAGACAGTGGAGCTAGCAGGAGCAGACAGTGGAGCTACCAGGATCAGACAGTTGAGCTACCAGGATCAGACAGTGGAGCTACCAGGATCAGACAGTGGAGCTACCAGGATCAGACAGTGGAGCTACCAGGAGCAGACAGTGGAGCTATCAGGAGCAGACAGTGGAGCTACCAGGATCAGACAGTGGAGTTACCAGGATCATACAGTTGAGCTACCAGGAGCAGGTGGAGCTAGCAGGAGCAGACAGTGGAGCTACCAGGATCAGACAGTTGAGCTACCAGGAGCAGGTGGAGCTAGCAGGAGCAGACTAAGGGGAGACAGCAACAATGGAACAACCCATTACTATTGGCTGCTCTGATGTTGTAGTTCATAGCTAATATTGGCTTTAGATAGGGTAGTCAACACAGGAGTCACTTTCAATTCTTCCATAGAACTGAGCTTGCCAATGCAGTCCAATGTTGCTCCTCTAGCAGATAGTTGGTGATTAATTTGCTCATGCTATATTCCCAATAATATATAATTTGCTCTGAAAGGCAAGCTTATTGCTAACAATTAGTTTGTTGTACCAAGAAATGTGCATGTATAAAAAGTACAAAAAGCTCCAAAATATAACTTTATGTCAAATATATCTTATATGCATGTATATTCATGCATTTAAACTAAATTATCTCAATTAAAGGAGCCAATGAACAAATGTGATCAAAGGTGCATAATATACTCCTATTTATGCCTACTTGAAGAAAAATATTACTGATGAAATATGATAAAAAATAGTATGATAAAATTGCATTGCATAATATGATAAAAAATATTGAATAAAAAATGTTGAAGCTTCTTGCAGCTTGTGAGCAGTATAAACCAAAAAAACTAAAGAAATTCTTAAATTATGTAATTATTGTATAAATTCCTACTGAGCACTATGGCATGGTTAGGAAAATAGTTTAACTCTAATTTAAAACGAGAGCAATTCAAGACAGGTTTTATAGCTTCAATTAGTTCAAAAAATCTTGGATTCGATTGAATTACAATGTCATTTTACTTTATCCATACCATAAATTTAGGTTTGAATTAAATATGCGCTATTTATGAGTTCATGAAAAGTGTGAATTTATCGCAGACTACACGAAAAGTAAACAATCAATTTTTCTACAAAATCGAAAGCAAAAGAACAAAATAATGAGGCTGTTGGGAATAGTCTCAAAATACTTTGTCTGCGACAAGACAGCAAAAAAGTGCTAATTTAGAAATCTGTTGGCTAAATTGTTTCAAACTAGTTAGAAAAAGAAATATAATACAATTTTTACCACATACAATTTTTTATATCTATTAGTTGTCCCATCAAAATTAGCCCAGCAGTTTTGGAGAAGATATCGAACTGACAAACAAACAAACAAGAATACAGACCTTAGAGATGGTAGTATATTTAGATTTTAAGTCGTTGTAGTCTTACAAAGTTAAATTATTAATGTATAGTAACAGGAACTCATTGTAAAACTATCTTTTACATTGCGTCAAAACTTTTTAAAACTATTTTCAAAATTTATGTAAGCCAGATAATATAATTACGAAAGCCTGTTTTAGGGATCGTATAAAAAATTGTTAAAACTGTCTACTTTCAAACCGTCGTATTTACTTAACCCAGTTTTTGCTATTTTGTAATAGACTAATACTCTAAAAATATTTTCTGCTAGTGGTCATTCGATTGAATTTATATATTGCTAAAGCAATGAAAAAAATATAAGAATTTTCATTAGTTTTTGTTTGCACTTGGTGGAAATTCCACCCACAGAAGATTTAATGTAATCAATTTTTTCGAAAAAAAACTAACTTTTAGATATTCGAAACACAGAGAACTAATACGAGTAGCATACGATAATTCCACACCCTAATTTTTTCATGTAAAATGAATGGGCTGTTTACCGGCACTCTTTTCGTACACATGTGCAAATTCACGAGCAATATATTTTTAAAAAGCAAATTTAACCCTCCACCAAAACACGAATTCCCATCACCACCATGAGCCAGCATCAGACGTTGGTGCTGCCCATACTACCAACTCCCGAACAGCCAGCGGTTCCGGCTGCCGGTGCCACACTGCGCGGGCAGTTGGCCCTCCCTAGCCCAACCAACCTCCACGTGGGGGGGGGCGTGGTATAACGCTCCAGAACCAGCTGGGCCACATGTGTCGCGCACGGCAGACGGATCTTCTCATCCGGCGTGTTGTACAGGATCACGTGGAGCTCCCCGGTATAGTCCGGGTCCACCACACCACCCTGCACAGTCAGGCCCCGATTGGCCCAACTTGAGCAGCTCGCGATCCATGGGTGCCTGGCGGCAGGATAACGCAAAGGCCTGTGCGTATGATGGCAGTATCACAGCCCTCCACGGTCCAATTTTCACAGGTAGCCAAATCGTACGTCACTGATCCTGCCCCGTGAGCCGCCGCGGCATCGCAGCGCCATGATCCACTAGCACGATGCTCAACGGGACTGTCGATCAGGCTCTGGGTGTTGTACTCATCGCGGCTGAGGGTTCATAGTTCATTGGATTCTTATCATCTTCTAAAATGACTCTAGTACTACCCTCATAATCCTCGCCCCAACAAAAAAGCTAAGCCTAGTACTAACCCCCAGTATCATCCTAGAAAACAAAAAATACATCGAGAAAGATATATTGCGAGCAAAAAATATAAACAGACAAACAATAGAGAACAATTGAAGTCAACCGCCAATGACCAAATAAGAGATATGAGTAGGGATCAACCCAGGCTTGCTTCGTGTCGAAAAAGCTAAGCGCTTGCTTGAGCTGCTCAAGAAGATCTTCTGTCGCCGCGAGGTAATCGTCCGCATCGTTACTGCATGCTCCAACACTCGATCCTTCCACACATTCAAAAATACGTTGCGCTTCATACCTCTAACAATCGACTTCGACACGCCCATGCACCGCAAATCTGACAGAGGGTTTTCCTTTGCATACATGTACACCATTGAATAGTTTTTCGGCCTTAGAAATGCAAACTCCAACGGTGTACAACATGAAACTTCATCTTTTTAAACCATTAACTTCCCTTTCTACTTTTTGTATAAACCGGATGAGAAGGTGGATAAATACTAATGTCTAATACACCGCACTCCACAAAATCTTTACAAATCTTTACAAACAACGTATCCCGAGGACTCGTCTCCGGGTAGGCTACGAAGGGCGTTCAATAAGTTTCCGGACCATAAGAGCCAGCGCAATCTAGGCTGCTCAAAATGTACTCACATGAAAAATGTACATCTCCTGAGATTTGACATAAAATATAAAGGTTACACAATAAACCTGAATCTCACAACTTCACTTCAAAGTCACCTATCACCTCCAACTTCAAGTATCTATTATGGAACTGTCACGCATACACTGGAGAGCGATGATTTTTTACGACTACAAATGTGGTCTGAACCAGTCGCAAAGCTTAGAACGGCTTCGCCTAGCCTTCGGGGATATGATGTGTTCCTTATTACCAGTCCTCAACTGTAATCAAGGAACAATCACTTCTAGCTCTGTAGCTAGGCAACCCAGTAATCAAATGAAGGTATTCAATTACCTTTAATCCGGATTCTTAGATTTCGTTCTTGAGTCGTTCTCAACTGTAGATCTCTCAGTAGATCTTGTAGACTTCTAGACGTCTTCAGGTGTCGATCGGGTCCGAGTTTCCTTCTTCTTTCCTTTAGAAGTATTTCCGGCCGGAATCTGTCGTTCGGACCAATAGGAAGCTTCCAAATTAACAATGGGGATCCCTGCGCCAAACTGCGGTTTAATATAAGCCTACTCCTTCTAGTAGTGCCTCTATGCACTCTAGGTATGGCTCCGGAAACCACTGATAGTCTTCTAAGATCTATCAGGGGCAGTCCTTCTGGAGACTGCAACCAGTAGAGTCTAAACCGACTCAGGAGTCTCAACAGACTCACTATAAACTCAAGTCACTCTTGGACTTGAGCGAGACGTCTCAACCAACAGGCGCAAATGAGTAAGGCTTACCGCAAGAACTCGACCACGTCTTCGAGTTGCTTCAGGAAGTCTGCTGCAGATCTTCCTCTTCGGAGCTTTCTCTCTCGGAGATTGTGGCTCCGGGTCCGTTCCGGACCACTTGTATTTATAGGCAAATGGACCCCCATGAGGTCACGTGGGTCCAACTCTTCAGCTGTCAAAAAGGTCACGGTTTGGTTGCTGTCAAACTTGGCAGGGTAGAAAGTTACTCCATTGGTTCAGTGTAAAAGCGCGTGATTGGTCATCGCATTCGAGTTATTTTTAGTTACATTTGATTGGGTCACGTGCGTACGGTTGAATGATGCATCTCTCCTGGGGTTTGCGTTCGACACGTACAGGTTACACGTGATTGGGTGATTTCTAAATTTAGCATGCTCAAGGTCTCTCTTTTTCTATTGGTTAGTCAGAATATACTTATAATTCAAAGCATACCTTTATTCATGCTCTTCAACTTACTACTGAATAAAATGTGTGAGTAGTACGTTAACACTTTTATGTCTTTTTTACGAAAGGTAGAACACTCTACAGATACTGCACCCTCGAGAAGAACCGTCTTTGACTGGTTCGCGGAATTTCGTCGGGGCCGAGTGTCGCTCGAAGACGAGGCTCGCGAAGGACGACCCCCGAGTTCGACCACTCAGGAAGCAGTGGCTGCAGTGAAGGCCCTGGTTGAGGAAGACCCGCGATTGACAGTGCAACAGCTAGCCGCTGCTGTGGGCATTTCTGCTGGTAGCCATGATTGCTGGTAACAATGCGGACGGTGACTGCGGGCAGGTATGTAACCGACTGTATGCCCCAGGTGCTGCAATCCATCGCTGAGAAGCGCCCAAGGACTCGCCATCGCGGGTTGCTGCTCCACCAGGACAACGCCCCGGCCCACACTGCGCGACTAACTGTGGAGTTCATGGAGCAGAATCGCGTCCAACTGCTTCAGCACCCACCCTACAGCCCCGACTTGGCACCATGTGACTTCTTTGTGTTCCCACAAGTCAAACGCCTGCTCAAGGGAGTCCGATTTGCATCGCCGGAACAGACCGTCGAGGCCTTCCAAAGTCACCTGTTCGACATCCCTCAGTCGGAGTGGGCTGGCTGCTTTGCTACTTAGTTTGAAAGGATGAGAAAGTGCATCGAAGCTGCTGGAGAGTACTTCGAAAAGGCCTGACATTTATCTTCCCTCTGACGCTTTTCATTTCTGTGCATCCGGAAACTTATTGAACGCCCCTCGTATAAAATCAATGCCAGGATAAAAAAATCCGTATATCTATCAAGCACGCGGGCAGAAGCAAGTGACTGATGACATTGAATCCTTGAATAGAAAAACTCGTTGACAAATGTCTTCGGAAGGTCCAGAATAGCGCTACTAATCAGAATTGGCTTGTTTAGCAATACTCAACGAGGAGTCAAACTCACGCCCGCCAGAAGGTTTGTGTACAAAATCACGTCCATAAATTCCTCTTTAGCGACGTACGTTTCTAACTTTTCGGCACTAGTACACATGCAATAGCTCAGCCTGTCTCGAACCCGCTGCAGAAACTTGCCGTGCACCGCATTGTTTAATATTTAAAAAAATCTAGATCGAAATCACTGGTCGCCTTAGACCGCCGACGAATATTATGTTCAATGAATTCCTGTAGAATAGGACCTTCTACAAATTCGAGAACACGATTTACACGCGTCACACGCATGCCTAACTCGAGGTAAATACGCAATGCTCAATGATGTACAATGTACCCCTCTTTGTGTGTCACAGAGCCGATTAGCTTCCCTGTCGGAGAAGCTAATCGTTTTACGTCCTTGTATACCTCCGCATTCCTCCTTCTTGGATTAAGCTGACGTTGTAGACAAACCCAATCCTGCTTCATATGCTTAGTTGGATAGGCACTATCAGTTCTCTCATGGCCAATAGCCAGAGGTAGATCGGCAGCAGAGTCGTGCAAAAACTTCGGGTAGTACATATCGACATTCAGTAACGACCCTCGTCCATTCGCGCAATAGCTAGACAGCCAGTTCAAAAACTGACTCGACTTACTCGGATTTTCCAACTCCGCAACATCATCAACTGGTAGATTTTCATGCACTCTACGAGGCAACCAACGATAGGCTTTATACGGCAGGGCCTGCACCATAAAACTGGAGTAAAAAGAATTAGCATTAAGGTAGGCCAAGTGAGTGCCATACGGTGCATTCTGTCATAGTCCTCTTAAATCCAGATTGTCGTCAAGGTCCAGCTGACGACGACATTCTTCTACCATAGGATTTTTTGCCATAGCAAGATGTCGAGTGCCGAAACGAAACCCGCCTCGAATCGAAGCTTCAACCTCGGAGTACATACGAGCGTCTGAAAACAACTCTATCGGCTCCTTCACCTTCAATAGACACGCAGCTAGTCTATACATTGGCGATCCAAGAAAATGGCACACATCCAGACCGTATTCTCGTATTGCAGTCCGACGAAAACTCTCAAATGAATTGCATAGCAGTAGTGAATCCAACAGTAAATACGCGGTCACATAGCCACGCAAATTCTCACAATCAAACTCTTGCCAACTCTGCTAAGCGCGGGTGTAGTACATCTCAGAACACTCTTGCCGGGTCATTGAATCGTAAAACAAATCTCGCGGTGGCAGTTCAGTTACACTGTCCAACTTCTCATCAGAGTCCAAGTAACATTACGGAAACACTCCGTTGGAGTTTAGGAGTTTAGGAATGGAAGTTTAGGAATGGAAGGCTTGTAGTTTAGGAATGGAACGGATCGGCCAGATCGTCCAGAGTGGATTCTGTTGGACCGGACTGCGCGCCCGCCGCCACGCCCGCCGCCGCCGCCGCCATCGCCCCGCCGCCCGCCCCCACACGTCGTCTGTGCGTCTCTGGCGGCGACGACTGCTCGACTGTAGGTATTTTCGACGGAATATGGACAGCATGACGTCGACCTTGACAACGGTGAGGAACTTCCAGTTACTACCGCGGGACTGGAAATTAGATAGTCCAGGGAGATGGCCTCCTCACCTGTACCTCGTACGTCTGCGTTGAGTGATGCGCTGGCCAGCTCGGGGTCGATGCGCAGGTATTTGAGGGTTGTGCATGTTCACGCTGGTGAAGGGCACCCCAGTCGCTTCGAGGACAAGTAGTTGACGCTGAGAGATCGCCGATTCAGCATCAGAGAGTGAGCCTTGATGGTGTAGAACCTCTTGAAATGCTCGGGCAGAAACATAATATTCTCGTGGTGGTGCAATTTTTCGGTTGGGAATGCAGTTAACCAACAACAAAAGCACAGAATATTCTGAGAGCTAGTAGTCTTTGCAGCTATTAAAACAATATTAAGGGAATGAAAAATATTGCACACAGTTCCATTGATTGAGTCAGTACTAAGGACCGTGGTAGCTTGTGGGAATTTTTTCGCATCGTAATAGATCCGACGATCGTTTGAGCGTTATAATACTGCATGAGGGTGGGAGAATTAGTTACACGCATTTTATGAAACCGAATTGCGTGCTCGTTGCTAGATTGAAAAAAAACAGGGAGGGTTTGCACCCTAGATTGGAACACGGGTGGTGTTTTCCCATGAAGGTCCGTTTGTAGAAAAATATCGGGGAGGGACGTTTTATTAGTGTTCGGCGTGGAGTGGTTGGTTCACAGCGTGGCGTTATCCAAATATACTAAATCCATATGCTATGTGCCGATAACAGAAATGTTGCAACCACCCCACATATTTTGAATTTCGTATCAAGGGGAGAGGCCATTGAGTTCGAGGGGAAAACTTGTGCTTCTCGCTTGCTCGATAGCTTATGCATGAAATTGGCCCATGCCCAGGACAGTGCGTGACTGGAGCATTGGAAATTGCAGCCGGACTATTTTGAGGAGCTTTCACGCAGTTTTGCCTTTATTGAATACGGGAGCGAACGGCTGCGGCGAGTGGCGCGCCATATGTTGCCTGGTAAGTAGTTTTTTACCTACTCTATCTCTGTATTGTACCATATTTTAGCAATAGAGTACTAGAGCATCATATGGCAACTTCAGTAAACAATAGACGAGACGTCCGTCCGGTCGGAGCGATTCCGTCGACTATGCAGGGGCGATACGATCCTAACTATGGTAACAATGGGCGCGAATGTTAGTGCTCCTACGACATTGGTATGTAAAAGACATTCTCCTACGACAGTGGTATGCAAAAGACATTCTCCTACGACATTGGTATGCAAAAGACATTCTCCTACGACATTGGTATGTAAAATACATTCAGCGTTATATTACGAGTACTTAGTGGTATTGTAACTTAATATACTACTTATCTAATGGTAGGATTACATCAGCGCAAGGATGGCCTTGGACGAGTTAAGAGGGAAGCGGCCCGAGATTCGGAATCGTGAAGCGGGTTATGAGATAAGATACTTTTTAGTTAGTAGTCACTAATCTATTATTTAACGGGTGTATTGTGCCTTTTAGCAACTGTCCATGGATGACAGGCTATGGTGCTACAAAATGAATGGGCCTCCAAAGTTGTCGCACGAACGTATGACTCGCTGCCGGAAGTAGAGGCCCGTCGAAGGGAGGTAAGACAAAATATTCATGCTTTTCTTGTCGCAGAATGCACTAATTAATCATGGAAGCCCGATTCTCCTTTTAGGCCCAGGCTGCATGGGTGAGTGAGGAGGTACTTTTTTGTGAGGGTAAAATTTATGCTGTCTGTATGAAAATTAAATTATTTGTCTGATCTTTCTTGAAATCTTAGGAGCGCGAGAGGCTGTTGTTCGCGGGATTTGTAACGAGGTGCTGATACAGCGTTAATATATTTAGTGTGAAACAAGTCTATTAATGTAGACCAGCTTTACTATATGCTGCCACACATTCCAGGCTGCGGGTGTTCCGTCCGGCGATCGGGATCCGGTACAGCCTATGACGGTCAGTGATACTTGCAAAATTAAGAATATAAAGGCTAAAATCTTATTTGAAATTCGTGTTACAACAAAAGTTATTAATGCAACCAATTTCAAATTCCGTGTCCGCCATTCGGTCGCGGAAATCCTCGCGGATAGTGATAGATACATTTCATAATCCTTGGTTTCAGGATGCGGGCCTGTCCAAGCCATTCCGCTCGAGGGGTTGAGTAGTCTTGAGCATACCTTTTGTTGGTACATTGCGGGCAAAGTTAGAGGAGGCTACTACTTTGGGGCAGGTTCGTTACAGACTGAGGTCTATCTATATACTTGTAAATACATGATTGTGTGTAACTTTGGTTTAGTGCAGGGTTGTCCGTATGTGCTTGTTTATTCTTTTAGTTTTGTGTGCAGTATAATCCTTAATCCGTTAGTTCCGAGTCGTTTGTTCATTGCAATGGTTTGCTAGCGGGGGACTGTGTCTCATTATCGGAAAATGACTCGTTTGTTAAGGAATGGAGAGGAGACGGTGATACATTCGGGATTTGAGTTTGCGGTGGTGTGGTTTTTTCTGCGGTATGTTTGACAGCTTAATTGTATGGGTATACGTGTAACTATGCTATAAATTCCCTCTCATATCGACTTTCCAAGGATCGAAATGCAAGTAACTTGCTTAGGGACTACGATGCCAGCTGGCCGGGAGGGAGGGGGGAGGGCGGCAGACCGCAGGCGGAACCGCGGTGACTACGTTCGCTGTGCCAACTCCTGTCGGCCCACGGGGGGCGCTCAGGGGTATTTCTAGTATGACTTAATCAAGTGTTTAGCTTTTATTTTTACTTATTGTATTACGGTAAATTTTATTAGTGAATTCTATTTGTGTTTGCTCACTCGTTGTTGTTGTGACTTTTTTCGCCGTCTACTTTTCTACATGTTAACATAGTACGGTAAATTTATTAATGAATGCTTTTTATATAATGAATTTGGTTACTTCGTTGTTTTGTCTTCTTTCGCCGTCTACTTTTTGCATGTTACCATCTACTGTAAACTTGCTTGCGCGCTATTATTTCTACGTGTAAAAATACATGTACAGTACATTGGCCTAGCCGTATTCGTTATTAAAATGTGCGGAGTTATGAGTTATGCCTCAATTATTCTACATGTACTGGGGGGGGGGGGTAAATGGCGCGATAACGGAGAATTGAGCTTTAAGTTAAATATTAATTTACTGGAAGTGGCATAAGCTGCATACGGCATACGCACCTCCTGCCACCCGACCTGACGAGGCTCAAGAATTATTTGAGCAGCTCTCGGTACAGGTGAAGGTAACGGCGCAGCGCGACACAGCGATAATCCTCGTAGACCCGAATGCGGTTTTGCATAGGTCCGAGCGGTCGCAAAGTGCAGGCTCGCAACTTTTTTGGGTTGCAAGCGCAGGCGGCGGAACGCGCGTGGCCGGAACGCAACACGGAGGCAGGCACTTTTTTTATTAGAGGCAGGGGGTTGTGTGCACCCTGGCGCACTTTAAGCGACATGGGCGCACAATCGGCGAGAGGCATTGCTGCCCATTCCGCCGACTCCCCTGAGCAGGCACACAAGCGCGCGGATACGTACGCAGGCACACACACACAGGAGTGTACAGCGGCCCTAACTTTATATTATCGTTAGGCATGTACACTTCACTGCGCCTTGGGGGGTTGACTCTCAAGGCCGTTAATTGCACGAGCAGAGCCAAGCCGAGATTCCAATTCAGCCCCAAATTGATGTGACTGCACTTGGAATCGAGCCTGGGTCGCTGGCACACCAGAGCCTGCGCTAGACCGCTGGGCTACGGCCCCCCTTAGGGGGCAGGCACAGCTCGATCATGTGCTGGTGCGCTTCTGCGAGCGCCGCCACGTCGTCAATTGCCGCGCCCTATGGATTGCTAGTCTAGCGTATGGATTGCTAGTCTAGCCTATGGATTGCTAGTCTAGCCTATGGATTGCTAGTCTAGCCTATTGGATTGCTAGTCTAGCCTATGGATTGCTAGTCTAGCCTATGGATTGCTAGTCTAGCCTATGGATTGCTAGTCTAGCCTATGGATTGCTAGTCTGGTGGACACCAGTAATGGAACGGAATGGATCGCTAATCGAGTCACTAGAAGTGATCAAACGAAGCCATGTGCCAGTGGCTCACCGTGGCGCAACTTGAAGAGCATCAAGAGAAACAGGCCGCAGCAGACAACTCGCCACTCGTGACTCCCTCTGCAAGCCATGCTGTGAGTTCGAACAAGAAAGTGCCGCGCTCTTCGGTCCCATCATCGACTCCTCGTCTGCGACCTTCGTCTTCGCGATCCGCTCTACCGTCCGCGGAAGCAGCCACCGCGGCGCTACTGCCGCGCGCTCAGGGACGCTAACGCGCACAGCCGCTTTGCTAGCGCTTTCAGCACTGCGCCCGGCGGCAAGCGTGGAGGTGTTGCATAATATTGATCAGTGTGATGCGACAAGTAACAAGCTGAATAGTGACAAGCTGCAAGTGTATGTGATTTTCGTTGCACACACGCACTTACAGTTCACTGTGGATTTTTGAACTCCATGCGAATCACCAATAGCCGAAAAAGTTGCTCCAGTAGCAAGATAGCGTAGAGCGACACTAATCTGCTGCTATGGACTCAGAGCAAAATTGCACCCAGTCGGGTGCTGCAGACGCTTGCCAATCAGATGACACAGTTCGTCGACATGTTCCTCTCGCAACCGAAACCTCGATTGATGATCATTGTAGTCAATATCAAATTCGAAATCTATACTTTCGTTGAATGTTCGGGGACGCTTAATTGGCTCCTCCGACGGAATCTTCGGAATCTGACTCGTAGAACATGTTCGCTCAATGGATGTGATATGCTTTTCAACCGATTACAGGCTTGAATAGCTCGTGGTTCACTACTCAAATTGTCACTCTCGAATTTACTATGACACTAGTCAACATTAGATTCTATGCAACAAACCGCTTGTAGCGCGACTAGTCACTATTCACTTGTAGCTTGTCGCCTACTTGTAACTAGTCAAGTCTCTATGCAACACAAGTCACCATTCACTATTCACTTGTAGCTTGTCGCCTACTTGTAACTAGTCAAGTCTCTATGCAACACAAGTCACCATTCACTATTCACTTGTAGCTTGTCGCCTACTTGTAACTAGTCAAGTCTCTATGCAACACAAGTCACCATTCACTATTCACTTGTAGCTTGTCGCCTACTTGTAACTAGTCAAGTCTCTATGCAACACAAGTCACCATTCACTATTCACTTGTAGCTTGTCGCCTACTTGTAACTAGTCAAGTCTCTATGCAACACAAGTCACAAGTCACTATTCACTTGTAACTTGTAAAATACCATTTATCTTAAGTTATGTGTTATACGCATTATACGTTATGGAAGACTTCAGCCGTCATGAATTCTCTGGAAAATTGAAGCCCAGCTATATTGCAAATATATACATGTACGCTCGTAAATCAAAACTTTAAATACACACCTATAAATATTTCTAAACAAAAAGGACTTTTGAAATTTGCTAAGCAACTGTGACCAGCTCTTTAGTTCATCGGTTTCCAAACTTGAAACTTTCGGCCAGCTGAAAATTCCAGTTAAGTTTGCTGTAGGCATTCGCCGAATATGGCAATTTATGACGCATCACCGTCTTCAGTTCTTTTCTTCGCAGATCAGCAGTTTTACGCCCGTAACATCATTACAAGTAAATTTTTGAAAATTCAGCACAAAGCATTCTCTGCCTTTCTCTCGCACTAGCTGGGAGCTTCGTCACTTTCCACTGCGTACGAGTTGTGCAGGGATGCGGTCTTGAAAAGTACATTGGGAAAATACACCAGAATTGGAGAAATTCTAGCCATGCAGGGAATTGGGAGAACAGATCCTACTGGGACTCCATCAGTGGGGTGCGCAGCCCGAAAGCCAGTCGCAATTTTTGTTGCCAGGGGCGCGGATGCGACCCGTGCGCAGACGGCGCCAACGGGGGCCGTTTTTTTTGCATTGGAAAATGCAGCTCCAAGTCAACTATAAAGGGATTTTTGCAATGGGAGAATGGGAAGAGGAAAAAATTAGCAACTCCCACTCAAAGCCTCGCAAAGGCGGGGAGGAGGCTCCCGGCGGTCCCCAGGGCACTCATATTTCTTCTGCATTTCCTGTGCCGCCCGCCGCCACAAAGTCCTCCATCGGAGGCCGGGCCCGCCCATGCAGTGTGCCAGGGGCTGGCACTGAATCTCAGCCAATCGTTGGCTCACCTGGTTGCTCATAAACCCCCCCCACGGCTTTATTGGCAGATTTTCTCTGTTTCTACATGAATGATTTGCATTTGCTGACGCATCCGCTGGGCCAGTTTAGAGTGAAGAAACAAGTGCAGCAATTCTCTCCCCCCTCTATCTGGTTTCTCTTCTTCTTCAGCCATAAGTTTTCCCGTTTTTCCTGTTAAGCGGCTCTCACACCTCCACCAATAGCGCCAGCAGTTCCCCAACTGCCCATGCCTACTCATAACGGGATCGTAGTGAGTGTGTCTGTGCGCTGAGCAGGGAGCCCTGAGTTGCCCCCAGCAACCGCTTTGATGATGGCAGACCGGTGAGGGGGGGGCGAATCCGGTGCTGCGCGCGCTGCGGGAACAAAATGCATGCTAAAATTGACCGGCAACATGACTTTCGACAACAATAGGAGGGAGAGCTTGGGCAAAGCTGATCCGCTACGGTTCCGTGAGAGTCAGGTGCTCAGGCTTCACCTTCACCTTCTGGCCAGCTCTTTCTTGTTCGAACTCACAGCATGGCTTGCAGAGGAAGTCACGACTGGCGAGTTGTCTGCTGCGGCCTGTTTCTCTTGATGCTCTTCAAGTTGCGCCACGGTGAGCCACTGGCGCATGGCTTCGTTTGATCACTTCTAGTGACTCGATTAGCGATCCATTCCGTTCCATTACTGGTGTCCACCAGACTAGCAATCCATAGGCTAGAATAGCAATCCATAGGCAAGACTAGCAATCCATAGGCTAGACTAGCAATCCATAGGCTAGAATAGCAATCCATAGGCTAGACTAGCAATTCATAGACTAGACTAGCAATCCATAGGCTAGAATAGCAATCCATAGGCTAGAATAGCAATCCATAGGCTAGAATAGCAATCCATAGGCTAGAATAGCAATCCATAGGCTAGACTAGCAATCCAAAGGCTAGACTAGCAATCCATAGGCTAGACTAGCAATCCATAGGCTAGACTAGCAATCCATAGGCTAGACTAGCAATCCATAGGCTAGAATAGCAATCCATAGGCTAGACTAGCAATCCATGGGCTAGACTAGCAATCCATAGGCTAGAATAGCAATCCATAGGCTAGACTAGCAATCCATAGGCTAGACTAGCAATCCAATAGGCTAGACTAGCAATCCAAAGGCTAGACTAGCAATCCATAGGCTAGATTAGCAATCCATAGGCTAGAATAGCAATCCATACGCTAGACTAGCAATCCATAGGCTAGAATAGCAATCCATAGGCTAGAATAGCAATCCATAGGCTAGACTAGCAATCCATAGGCTAGAATATCAATCCATAGGCTAGAATAGCAATCCATAGGCTAGACTAGCAATCCATAGGCTAGACTAGCAATCCAATAGGCTAGACTAGCAATCCATAGGCTAGAATAGCAATCCAATAGGCTAGACTAGCAATCCATAGGCTAGACTAGCAATCCATAGGCTAGACTAGCAATCCATAGGCTAGACTAGCAATCCATAGGCTAGACTAGCAATCCATAGGCTAGACTAGCAATCCATAGGCTAGACTAGCAATCCATAGGCTAGACTAGCAATCCATAGGCTAGACTAGCAATCCCCATTCGCACCGCAGCCGATGCCGCCTGCGCTGACGCCCCGGTGCAGTTAAAGTCCGTAAACGAGTCGGCAGCGGTCGGGTTGGTCATCCAGACGGTGGATGCCAGCTACACCGGCAGCTTCAGCGCCACTCCCAGCCAGTACGGCTGCTACTTCAGCGTCTCTGGCGGAGCGCTGATTCTAGCGAAGGTCCTGGACTTGGAGAACCTGACCTCATGCTCTGACGGATCAAGGACTCCAGTGGCCTCGGTTCCCAACGCTATGTCTATCGCTCTGGTGTGCACCAGCTCCTCGGTTGAGACGCTGGTTGTTAATCTTGTCGACATCAACGAGTTTGCACCGGCTTTCAATCCGAATAGTTTTAGCATCAACGTTTCCGAGGTGAGTAAGGCTTCTCATGCTGGGTAGGTTAGCAATCCATTGTATTGATGTTGACTAGATTAGCAATCCATTGTATTGATGTTGACTAGATTAGCAATCCATTGTATTGATGTTGACTAGATTAGCAATCCATTGTATTGATGTTGACTAGATTAGCAATCCATTCAATTGTCGTTGACTAGATTAGCAATCCATTGTATTGATGTTGACTAGATTAGCAATCCATTCAATTGATGTTGTCTAGATTAGCAATCCATTATATTGATGTTGACTAGATTAGCAATCCATTGTATTGATGTTGACTAGATTAGCAATCCATTGTATTGATGTTGACTAGATTAGCAATCCATTGTATTGATGTTGTCTAGATTAGCAATCCATGGTATTGATGTTGGCTAGATTAGCAATCCATTCAATTGATGGTAGCTAGATTACCAATCCATTGTATTGATGTTGACTAGATTAGCAATCCATTCAATTGATGGTAGTTAGATTAGCAATCCATTGTTTTGATGTTGACTAGATTAGCAATCCATTCAATTAATGGTAGCTAGATTAGCAATCCATTGTATTGATGTTGACTAGATTAGCAATCCATTCAATTGATGGTAGTTAGATTAGCAATCTATTGTATTGATGTTGACTAGATTAGCAATCCATTCAATCGATGGTAGCTAGATTAGCAATCCATTGTATTGATGTTGACTGGATTAACACTGTAAGACCGTGGGTTGAATTGCAGAGAATCAAAACGTGAGGAGACCTCACTGGCTCACGCCAATATATTTATTGCCAAAGTTGGGGTGGGTGTAACCACCCTAAGCACGCACACGCCGCAGCGCTAAACCCCAACCCCCAAACCAGCCAGACGTGCACATCCAAGTGCACGCGCACCAACAAGCCAGACTACACTACTTTCCCCCTAGAAGCAAAAGACAGTTCCAGAGTCAAGCAAAGCCCGCCATGTACAAGTCAGGTGGCCGCCGCTCTCTCGCCGACCGCCGCGGAACCGTGACCGGCTCGGCCGGTGCCGCCGGCTGCTCCTCGGGTGCCTCGTCTGCCTGCAGCTCGGGCCAGAAGGTCACCGCGTCGCCGCCAGGATCGGCCGCCTGCCCGGGCGGCTCAGCGACGGTGCCGTCGTTGTCGAAGTCGGCGGCCGGCGGCTGGTGGTCTGCTGCGGCCGGAAGCTCCAGTGACGCCCGCCGCTGCACGAAGCACTTGAGGCGGTCGTGGTGCACCACCAGCCGGCGCCTGCGGCCGGTCTCGTCCTGGATGCGGTAATTGACCTCGCCCAGGCGCCTCAGGACTCGGTACGGCCCCTTCCACTTGGCGCTCAAACACCGCGTCTGGCCGCGCTTGACGACGGAGTTGCGCAGCATCACGAGCTGGCCCTCTTCGAACGGCACAAACCGAGAGTCCTGGTTGGCCAGCCGGTTGCGCTCGGCCTGGGCGCTCCGCAGTCGGCCGTGCACCGTGTCGAAGGCGCTCTGCAGGTTCTCCTGAGTCCGCCGCAGGAAGCCGTGATGTCCACCGTCGGCTGCCGGCCGGTCGCCGCTTATCAGCCAGCTGTCGAGATCCAGCCTCGGTGGCCAGCCGTGGAGGACCTGGTACGGACTGAGGCCGATGGTGCTGTGCACGGAGGTGTTGTAGGCCCAGGTCACATATGGCAGCTTGCTGTCCCAATCCTGCTGGTTCTCGGCCACCGTCGTCGCCAGCATATCGCCGAGCGTCCGGTTGCCTCGCTCGACGATTCCGTTGCCGCTCGGATGAAACGGCGACGTGCGCGTCTTTTCGACGCCCAGCTTCTCGCAGAGCCGGCCGAACACCTCGCTCTCGAATTGCCGTCCCTGGTCACTGTGCAGCACCTGAGGAGCGCCGTGACGCAGAACCACCGACTTGAGCAGCGCATCCGCCACCGTAACCGCGTCGATCGCCGCCAGGGCTGCCGTCTCCATCCACTTGGAGAAGGCGTCGCACATGCTCAGGATGTACGCCTTGCCATCAGTCGTACGCGGAAGCGGCCCTTTGATGTCGATCTGCACCAGCTGCCACGGAGCCGTCGGCTGGCACGTCGACTGTAGCGGCGCCTTCTGCGGCTTGGTTGGACTCTTCTTGGCCAGGCAGACCGCACAGCTGGCCACCCAGTTTTCGACGTCCCGTCGCAGACCAGGCCACCAGCAGCGCTCAGACAATCCCGCTCCGGTCTTGTCGACGCCGAGGTGTCCGCTCTGGTCACACGAGTGCGCCTGCTGCAGGAAATGTGGCCGCAGATGACCGGGAATGACTGGCCGGCCACCGACCAGCAGGACTCCCGCCGAGCTCACCGAGGCCTCGTCCAGCAGCTCGCGAACCTGCGCCGCCCATGAATCGGACAGGCTGTCAATCCCTTCGGTCAGCGCCTGGAACGCCTTGCTCAGCAGCGGATCTTGCAGTTGCTCCTCGTGCAGGCGGCTGTCGTCCCACCGAGGCTGCAGGCGCGTGCCGGCCACCCGGCTCAGCGCATCCGGCACGACGTTGTCCATGCCAGGCCGGTACAGCAGCTCGAACGAAAACTGCTGCAGCGTAGAAAGCCATCGCGCCAGCCGACCTTCGGGGACCTTCGTTGCCAGCAGACCTTGCAGTGGCCGGTGGTCCGAGTAGACTCTGAAGCTCGGAACACTCAGCAGGTACGTCCTGAAGTGCTTCAAACTCCAGACAAGCGCCAGCAGCTCGCGGTCGGTCGCCGAGTAGTTGCGCTCGGCCTTGTTGAGGGTGCGAGAGGCGAACGCCACAGGCAGCTCGGCGTCACCGTGCAGCTGGCTGAGCACCGCGCCGACGGCGAACTGACTGCTGTCGCAGCTGAGCACAAACTGCTTGGTGAAATCTGGCAGTCTCAGCACCGGAGCTGTCGTCAGCCGGTCCTTCAACTCGCGGAACGCTCGCTCGCAGTCGCTGCTCCACGCGAAGTCCCTCGATTTCACGCTGACGTCGTGCAGGACCCTCGCCGTCTGGCTGAAGCCTGGATGAACCGGCGGTAGAAACCCAGCATTCCAAGAAACCGCTTCACCTCCTCGTTCGTCGTTGGGCTGGGCATGCTGCGAATGGCCTCGACCTTGCCGGGATCCGGTGCGATGCCCTGCTCGCTGATCAGGTGTCCCAGGTACAGCACCCGGCGATGGCCGAACGCGCTCTTGGCCTTGTGCAGCTTGAGTCCCGCGTCTCGCAGCCGCTTAAAAACTTCCGCCAGCCTCTCTAAGTGCTCGTCGAACGTCCTGCTGAAGACAATGATGTCGTCGATATAAGTCAGCACGGACTCCCAGGACAGGCCGGACATCACCAGCTCCATGAGCCGCTGGAACGTCGCCGGGGCATTGCACATCCCGAAGCCCATCTTGCAGAATTGCATCAGGCCGCGCGTCGAATAGAAAGCCGTCTTGTACCGGTCCTCCTCCGCCACCTCCACCTGGTGGTAGCCCTGCCGGCAGTCGATGGTGGAGAACCAGGAGCATCCGACAAGCGCATCCATGGCCTGCTGCAGGTGCGGCAGCGGGTATGCATCCTTGACCGTGCAGGCGTTGAGCTGCCGCCAGTCCGTGCACAGTCTGATGTCGCCGTTCTTCTTGCGGACCACCAGCAGGTTGCTGGCCCATGGCGATGTCGACGGTTCGATGATGCCGCTTTCCAGCATCTGACCGATCTTCTTGTCCACCTGGTCTCGCACAGACAGCGGCAGCCG
Source organism: Macrostomum lignano (assembly GCA_002269645.1). NCBI lineage: Eukaryota > Metazoa > Platyhelminthes > Macrostomidae > Macrostomum > Macrostomum lignano. The sequence continues at coordinate 45,776 of NIVC01000280.1, forward strand.
GCGCTGGACCTGCCGGTGTGGCCGCGCTCCCGGCTCCAGCTCGATTTGGTGCTGCAGCAACGCCGTCGTGCCCAGGTCGTACTCGTGCCTGGCGAACAGGTCCTCGTTGCTCTCCAACAGCTGTCGCAGCCTCGCAGCATCCGGTTCGGGCAGCTCCGCGTTGATGTTCCAACCGACGGGGTTCTCCTGGGCCGCCTCCTGGCGACCGTCCCCGTCTGTCATCGCGCCTTCGAACGTGCCGACCGCCTTGTTGGCGTACAGCAGCACGGGCTCCTCTGCAAGGTTGCACATTTTCACCGGGATGCGGCAGTCGTCCGAGACCGCCAGCACGCGGCCCGGCAGGACGGCAGTGGACTTCACGAAGTCCTCAGACGGCTCAAAGACTCCCTGCTCGCCGCTGGAATCCACCTTGAGCCACACCAGCTTCTCGCTGCGGGCGGGCAGCTCCGTAGTTGCCGCCACACGCGCCACCAGGACACTCGGCACCAGGCGACAATCTGCTCGAGCCGGCTCGCTGCTGAAAGGCACAGCTGTGCCGTCGAACCTGACGACGCCTTCTTTAATGTCAATGGTCATCGCCTGCGACACCTCGCCAATGAAGTCCATGCCGATGATCAGGCTGGGCTGGATGCCGTCCACGACTGTGAAGCGATGGCGCACGCGGATGGTCTGGCCGATCGAAACATCCGCTGCTGACAGGCCAAGGCAGCGCAGCCGGGATCCGTCGACAGCCGTCGGCAGCGCACCGATGTCGGTGGAGTCGATCTTGCACTGCAGTCTGTCGAACAGTGACTTGTCCATCAACGAAACTTGCGCGCCGGTGTCGAGCAGAGCAGGCGCTGACACGCTGCCAAAGTGCACCTTCACGAAGACTGAAGGCGCTGATCTGAGGGCCCCTTTTGAGCGGGTCGGTGCTGGCCCCAGGCTGCCGACCCTCAGAAGTTTCCCTGCGGCTGACCAGTTGGTGTCGGGCACACCGCGGCGGAGTGACCCTTGCCTGAGCACCGGCTGCAGCGGCTGCCGATCGCCTTTGGGCACCGCCTAGCAATGTGACCCGGCTCGCCGCAGCTGAAGTACTTAATGGGTCCCTTCTGACGCCTGTCTCTTCCGGGTGGTCCCGTTCGCACGCTGGCTGTCAGCTGCTGCATCTGCTGCTCCAGCTGGCTCAGCCGTCTGTCTTCTACCGACACCGCGGCTGATGAGGCTGTAGTTGCGTGGCTCACCAGCTCAAGCTGCGCAGCTCTGTCGACGATGGCGGCCAGCGAACACGAGTCCGCGTCCTGGTCCTTCAACAGCGCATCTCTCACGGCAGATGGCAGGAGGCGCATCAGACGAAACTTCACGTCCTTTTCCCGAGCCGCCACGGAGTCGTCCGGGCGGGCCCGAAGGTGGAGAAGCTTCAGGCTGTAAGCGAGCTCCCTCAGCGACTCGTTGGGCTGTCGCTTTCGCTCTTCAAACTCCTCCATTGCTCTGTAGCAGCTCAGACTGTTGCCGAAGCACTCGATCAGCTTCTCCTTCAGCCTTTCATAGCTGGCTGACACGTCTGCCGGCTGCTCCCAGACGAAGATTTGCGCTTCTCCTGTCACCAGCAGTCTCAGCTTCTTTGCCTTCTTCTTGTCGTCCCATTCGCAGTCGTCGGCGAAGTCCTCAAACGTGCTTAGCCACATTCTCACGTTGGAGTCGCCGCTGAACTTTGGAGGCAATAAACTGGCTTGCTCTGATTTGGCCATACTGAGACCGCTGCCACCAGTGTAAGACCGTGGGTTGAATTGCAGAGAATCAAAACGTGAGGAGACCTCACTGGCTCACGCCAATATATTTATTGCCAAAGTTGGGGTGGGTGTAACCACCCTAAGCACGCACACGCCGCAGCGCTAAACCCCAACCCCCAAACCAGCCAGACGTGCACATCCAAGTGCACGCGCACCAACAAGCCAGACTACAACACATTAGTCCAACAGCAAACTATGCTTAGTAATCCCGTCAAAAAATCGCTGCGATATTGGAGTGGCTCCAGTTTACAATCCCATGGGTTTGGCATCGTAAAGATCAAAATTATTACTCGCGGTGAAAAATATTAGGTAAGATACCGGAAACTGCATGCAGGCGAGATCATATTAAGGCATAAGGAAAATATTGCTGGGCAAACACTATTGGCCGCTCCATTTCAGACTCAGTTTAATCACTGCTGGCCGTAAACAATTTAGGTAATTAACCGGCAGTAAAATCTCCTTATTTTCAGGCAGCTTCTGTTAGCAGCTTCGTTATTCAGTTGAATAGTTACGTCAAGGACGCTGACAAGTCTAACCAGGACACTTTCAACTTTCTCCTGCTGGTAAGACTGTATTGAAGCTGAATACTGACCAGCTGTCTGACCAGCTTAGGCCATAGACAGAGCTCACAAGCTTAGATATTACTAAAAGTACATGAGTAAACATGGCTTATCTATCAGTGCTTGTGTAAACCTCCACTCACAACCCCACGCTGCTTTGTCATTCTATTGTGCCCCGTTGTCATAAATCAGTTCAGGCACAATGTGTAATTAACACTGATCTATAGTTATAATTAATTTTTTATGGAAACTTCCTTCCTAAAAACCACTGACTGTAAGTAGATGCGCACTAAAAATTTATTAGAGTTCAGAAAAGATCAGAAAAGAATAGACACGCGGCATATTTGCCATAGACACGCGGCATATTTGCCATTGACACGCGGCAGATTTGCCATTGACACGCGGCAGATTTGCCATTGACACGCGGCAGATTTGCCATTGACACGCGGCAGATTTGCCATAGACACGCGGCATACTTGCCATTGACACGCGGCAGATTTGCCATAGACACGCGGCAGATTTGCCATTGACACGCGGCAGATTTGCCATTGACACGCGGCAGATTTGCCATTGACACGCGGCATACTTGCCATTGACACGCGGCAGATTTGCCATAGACACGCGACAGATTTGCCATAGACACGCGGCAGATTTGCGATAGACACGCGGCAGATTTGCCATTGACACGCGGCAGATTTGCCATAGACACGCGGCAGATTTGCCATTGACACGCGGCAGATTTGCCATAGACACGCGGCAGATTTGCCATAGACACGCGGCAGATTTGTCACCCCCATGCTGCTCCAGGCTGGCGCGAGCGCCAAATTCAACATGCCCGACAGCGCCACCTCGGGCATTATTCGGGTCAGCGGCGCGCTCGACTTCGACAACGGCCAGAGGCTGTACACGCTGAATGTCTCGGCTGCGGAGCTGGCCAGCAACCCGGGCAGCCTGCCGGGCCCCCTCACCGGCTTCGCCACCGTGGAGGTGCGCGTCACGGACTCGGACGATCAGAACCCGGTGTTCGTTGACAGCGGCTACTCGCTCAGCTTCATGGAGAATGTGAGCGATGGGGCTGTGAGGCTGAATATTCTAACGTAGCTACATATCACCCCTCCTCATCCTCTCCTCACCCTCTCCTCACCCTCTCCTCACCCTCTCCTCACCCTATCGTCACCTTCTCTTCACCCTCTCCTAACGCTACTCACCCTCTTCTCTTCGTCTCCTTTCCGTCTCTGAATTCAATACCCCCCCTAATTCCCACTGCCCAGCTCCTGCGCTCTTCTAAATCCTTCCGCTAGACTTGGCCCACAGTAGGACGGACTTATCAGTTATTGAAAAATATTTTCAATGGCTGTTCTCTTATCGAGAAAAAGCGACGCTTGACAAACTTTCGCCTCAGATTGGCCAGAAGCAGAGCTGTGTTGTCTGGCAGTCCTGTGATAGCCGCGTCCAAAGAAGCGATACCATCGTCCACCCCCTCCCCCAACTCCGGCAGGATTCGAGCCTTCTTAGCCAGCAGCTGGCCACCCAGCCCAGTGCCCTGGAGGCCCGAGATTTGGATTTGGGCATCAACCAGACCGTAAACTACGCTATCGAATCCGGTGAGACATTGTGGCTGATCTGAGATTCACCATCTGATGATTGCCCTGAGCATTCAGTATTGGGTTACCCTGATGGCTTCCCCGGTTTGCGAGCGAGGGATTTTGTTTGTTTTTTAGTCATTTAGTTAGTTAGTTACTTATTCAGTTAGTTATTAATTCAGTTAGTTAGTTAGCTAGCTAGTTAGTCAGTTATTTTATTATTTATTTATTTAGTTAGTTAGTTAGTTAGTTAGTTAGTTAGTTAGTTAGTTAGTTAGTTAGTTAGTTAGTTAGTTAGTTAGTTAGTTAGTTAGTTAGTTAGTTAGTTAGTTAGTTAGTTAGTCAGTCAGTCAGTTAGTTACTCAGTTAGTTAGTTAGTTAGGAATCGAACCTGCGTACTATTGTTTTGAGAGAGATGTTGGCGCTTTGCCAAGGGTAGGTATAATGTAAATAAGTGAAATACTTTTGGATTATACTGCCTTCCACTAATAAAAAATAATTTCAATGCATCTTTGTGATTAAAATGCCTAAAAGCTTTCAAGACCACCGGCCAACAAAGAAGTACTATTAACAATAAATCAAATATTTATTGCCAAACGTTTAAGCTCAGCTTGGGCAAAGAGGAATTCCCGTTGGCCTCATCAGCCCCATCACTGCTGTCTTGCTTATGAGGGCTCCGACGATGTCTCGCGAGTCTTAGAGTTTTGGCTGGTTAATTACTGCCAGGAAATTGCCGCACCAAGGGCATTCCAATAACTGGACAAGGAGATTTGGATCCAAGGCTCTAGAACTAGCGAATCTCAGACAGAAGGAGATTTGGGAGATATTCGCTGCTCCCACTTTTGCAGCAGCCGGAAATCAGAGATCAGTTGTTGCTTTTAACGCGTTCGGCTTTCTTCACTTTGGCAATAAAAAGCCCTGGGCTCGGGAATGAAGGTCCGTATTCTATAAACCGGATCGACCCGCAGCGCCAAGGCTTTGCTTTCTGGTCAAAGATGGCCATAAGTGATAACAGTTTATTAGGGGTGTCTTAAAAAAGTGCTGAAGAATAAAGATACTTGCAGATTTGCTGGTGAGCCAAATTGGCTAGTCGTGTATAAATTTTTAGAGCCTACTATTTTTGCATGTAGTTTCCAGATTTGTCCGCCTGCACTGGGTAAAAACTGCAATTTCTTGCTTCTGGAGGGGGGCATCGGGGGGCATGGGGGGGCAACAGTCACTGCCTGGGTCGCGCTGGCCCTGAGCCCGCATCACTGAGTAAATATTTCAGCAGGTCGCCAGAGGAAGCCGCCAGGCAGGGATATTGGAGTTTGGTTGTTCATTCGACTGACCAGGACTTTGATTGCTTTGATGCGCGCATGATGGGGCAGAGAGACTGGACCAGTGCGCGGCACAGCTGGGGTGACAATGAATCTTTTTAGTGCCTCCTCTTCACTTTTATTGCCATTTGGATTCGCCGTTTCATTCCAGGAAACGTGTTGAATAATGCCACTTTCTTGGAAATAAACGCAACCACCGGCACATTGCGGCTCACGAGCGTGCTGGACCGCGAGACTCTGCTTGAGAATTCCATGTGGCTGCGCGTCAAGGTGAGTCAAGTGTGAGGTCATGAGAGTGCAGGGTTGAGTATTAAAGTGATGACGCATACGGCAAAGCACCCAGGTTTCTATTCCTCTCGCAATCCGAAGCTCGAGTGCGTAAGGCCAGCCGCCAGGCCCAGTGTGTACATGTCTGGCGGTGAGAGATTGCTCGTGCATATCCGCAAATCAGGGGTCGGCCAACTCCGGTCGCGGGCCACATGCGGCCGGCGAAGCCTCTCAATGCGGTTTATGTCTCCTCTCTCCATTCTCTCTTCTCTCCGTCTCTTCGTCTCTTCGTCTCTTCTTACCTTCTTCTCTCTAATCCCATCTCTCGCTTCTATCTTCTCTCATACCTCTCCTCGTGCTCTATTCTCTCTGATTTCCAACTCTGCCGCAAAGGAATAAGTACTGAGGAGTCTGTGGAGTGAACACAATTGCCCCTAAACCAACTGCGAAGCATCATGTAACAGACTGGTGGCCCAATGCTCATAGCTGATGCATCAAACCCATTTTCATTCAGGCCTATCAAACGGACAAGCCCGATTTGCGCACAGCCGTCACCTTCGTGTCGGTGATGGTGTCGGACAAGAACGACAACAAGCCGGCTATGAGCGCCGCCTCCTACAGTGCGAGCATAGTCGAGAACTCGCCCAATGGCACTTTTGTGACGCAGGTGGCCGCTACTGATGCCGACGCTGTGAGTGCGAAGCAACTTCAAAAGGTTCCACGGGTCTGAAAAAGGACAATTACAGGCCATTAATCTGGTCATAGCCCAGCAGCGCTCTTATGAGGATTGAACTGTAGTGCGGGCCCGAGTCAGTTGATGCTATCGTCCCAGGTGGCTTGACATTTAGAATCCACGAAATGTCGCAGCCCAAGTCAGATGGATGATTTGGCCTTGGTGCAATAAATCATGTCACAAAAAAGCAATCAGTGAGGTCATTAGACATGGTAGAAGACCCGAATTCCAACCCTGCAAACGCAATCCGCTGCTCTTTTAAAGGTGAAACGGATAGAAAAAGTTGCATTAGAAACTGCTTGATATCGCGCAAGTTTGTCTATGTACAACGCCGGACAATGTGCCCCGCTTATCTTATTGCCCCACCGCGATTTCAGGGCTCCAACGCTACGCTGATCTACAAGCTCACGGATGCCAGCGGCGCATTTCTAATCGAACCGTCTACTGGCATTGTGCGCGTGGCGAATGCCGCCCTGCTGGACAGGGAAACTGCGGCACAGCTCAGCCTGACAGTAAGCTGCTTGCGACGCTAAGTCAATGCATATGTAGGAGCGGTGGGCAGCCTACGAAAAAGTCGTTAACCACCCTTAACCTCCAAAAGTATGATGGTAAGCAGTGCTTCACGTCCGCACCCAAGTTGCAGTCTAGAAATATCTTGGGCCAAGGCGAGCCCTGTGTAGTCTATGGTCCGCCACTTTCCGTTCCGGTCGGCTTGGTAAGCAGAGCTTCAAAACAGCACTTGTGAAAATCTGTTCTATAATACTTAGCGCTCAGCCAGGGATACTATAGTATAGTTTGTTACCGAATGAACAGGGCTACAGGGATTAAAACCATAATGGTCAATATTTCAACCAGACTTAATCAGCCGCCTATTTTGCCTCATTTTGTTTTTTTTAGTTCCGTACAAGTACAGTGCAACAGTGCGTTCATTTGAGAGACTTCGAATTGGATCTTCAATCGTTAAAACTACCAAAACTTCATAGCTTTTATAGACCGCAGTTTTATAAATCCGAATATATGATTTGCAGCCTCCTGCAGAAAACTAAGTTGCTTTAACATGAAGTTTTACCACGCAGCAGAAGCTGTTTTGCGTTTATGAAATTCAGCGCTTTTGAAAGTACGTGATTTAGCGGTTGTGAAGTTTCGCGTTTATGAAAGCAGCCCCCCCCCCTCGGGGTATTTCCAGCACGCCGGGCCACCCTCTATTCCTAATGAATTGGTTAACTGAGATCGTGAATTTCAGAGGATCGCCTGAGTCAGCAGAAACTCGGTCAGCCAGCAGGAGCCCGCTACCTTCCAGCTGCCTTGATGGCATGTCTCGTTTACCGAAATTCTTTAACATGGCCTGTTGAAGGTCCTGAATATCAGCTTGGGTGACAACAAGTTTTGATCTGAGTTGAAGCCCAAATATGTGTTTGACTTTAGCTGCAAGGCTACAAGGCTCTGCAAATCACAGGCCTGTGTTAGTTGTGGCTGGCTTGCAAGAATTTCCTTGCAATCAGTGCAAACGTAGCAAAGAAGTCGCTGAATATCTCAACAGTCGTGACTGCAACTTAATTGCTTGGATGCAGGAAAATCATGCTTAACCATCCGGTTCGCCTGATTGCACTGCAAAGTAGCTGTGGAGCTGTACACTTCTCTTTTTCACCTGGGACAATTAGAATTAGCGAATACCGAGTTGCTATCTAAGGTGATCTCTGCTAGCTGCTAAACGCTTTGGCTGGGTAGTCCTATGAATGGGATATTTTGAGTTGCAACAAAAGAAGGGATGCGCCAGGTGCCTTCTCAAAACCATGCAGCAGCATTTGCCGATGTTAGTCTCAGAACTGACAACCAGTAGTCGCTAGCATTCACGAAAAGGACAACAGCCTCTTCAAGAATCAAGGAGCAGCAGTCGGAAGCCCTCTCTTGGAGTTTCTCATGAAGGTTATTCGGGGACAAGTTGAAATTCCCATAAACCAGGGCAAACTCAAACCGACGACAGTAAAAGCTCCATCTGGGAGAGCTAAGAAACAAAATACCAGATTGTTTTGGAAATTATTTAAACTGATAACCTAAAGTTGTGGCAAATCATAAGATGACCTCAATTTAAAAGTTGGCTTCTCATGCGATGTTGCTCTTGATTGACAGATTGATAGAGAAACAGAGGCCCATTTTGTGTATCAGAGGCCATTGCCCATCTAAAGCTTTGGAATCAGCCTTCTATTCTGCCAGTGTTTTTGTGCACGCTAAGTCTTTCAGAACCTCTATGGTTTGCACTGCTTACCATGCCGACCGGAACGGAGATAGAAAATATCTGTGGTCAAGTTCTGAGCCAATAGTCTATGGTTTGCACTGCTTACCATGCCGACCGGAGCGGAACGCAGATAGAAAATATCTGTGGTCAAGTTCTGAGCCAATAGTCTATGGTTTGCACTGCTTACCATGCCGACCGGAACGGATATAGAAAATATCTGTGGTCAAGTTCTGAGCCAATAGTCTATGGTTTGCACTGCTTACCATGCCGACCGGAATGGAGATAGAAAATATCTGTGGTCAAGTTCTGAGCCAATAGTCTATGGTTTGCACTGCTTACCATGCCGACCGGAACGCAGATAGAAAATATCTGTGGTCAAGTTCTGAGCCAATAGTCTATAGTAAGCACTGCTTACCATCCGACTGGAACGGAGACGAAACATTTTGGGCCTAGCCCTGAAGAGGTTAAGGCACGTTCACACCGCCATCAAATGAGGCCAGCAGATTGTGTGTGATCTCACAACTTGTACATCCAATTTGATTCCTTTGTACGTTGGTCGTATGATTTGATGGCTCATTTGATGGCAGTGTGAATGAGCCTTTAGCCATTGGTCTTGTGACCTTGAAGTCTTGGTCCTCAAACTGGCATGCAAAAGCTGGCCTCACCTGGAATCTAGACCAATGGGAAACCGCTTTGCAGCCTGTTTTGCTGGTTGGAACACTCTGTGGTGGATCTAGACGATGAGTTTGTTGGATAAAAATTGCACGGCCAGAAAGCAGTGCATGAGGAGATATATCGGTTGCAAATAAGTCTCTTAAGTGGCAACATAAATTTTGCGCCATTTGCAGATTGAAGTTTTTCGTTAGACTAAAGCTGCACATTTTACAAAACCGCAGGTCTGGGCGGAGGAGTCGCAGTCGGCTGAACGCTTCACTTCGCCGCCTTCCCCGCTGACGGTGAACCTGACAGACGCCAACGACAACGCGCCTGCCTTTGCCCAGGCGACGTACGCCTTCTCGATATCAACTGCAGCAGGCGTCGGTACCGCTGTCGGACAGGTGTCCGCAACCGATCAGGATACTGGCTCAAACGCTGCCATAGCTTACAGCTTGGCGTTCGCTTCACCGGCGGGAGCCCTGGCCTACTTCAGCCTAGACTCAGGCAACGGCTCACTGACAGTGTCCGGCCTCCTGACCGACCTGTCCGCCTACGCAGCCATTGTGTTTATGGCCGTCGCCGAGGATCAGGCTATTCCGACTGCACTTCGACAGAGATCCGCTGTTGCCGTGACGGTAACTCTAACTGTCGAGACGTCCACATCAACCGCTAGCACCACGCCAGAAACGACAACGACAACGACAACGACAACGACAACAACACCAATGCCTACAACGAATTCTCCGACGACTACTACTTCTTCGTCGACTTTGTCGACAGCGACAACATTGGCTTCGACGTCGGCTGCGGTGTGGAATGCGTCCACTTCGGTGGTGTCGTCTCGGCAGATTAACGAGACGCACGTCATTTTAGAGGTCCGTTGATTTATTCTGTCTTAAGTGCCCATCATAGTGGCGATCTGCCTGCCTAGTACGATCTATCTGATTTGTGTGTGGGCATGTCTGAGTGTCTGCGTCTTTAGCTGCACGCCCCTCTCATTGCCAGACGGAAACAACAATATTTGACGTCAGCGGTCGTTCGATCCGCTTCAACCAGTCCACCCTGACCCTGCTCCCCACAACGGCAACACCTTCAACGATAGCCGCACCGTCGAACGCGACCATACTGTCATCGCTGACGTCATCATCTACAGCGTCCCCTACAACGACTTCGATGACGCCATCGGGCGGTTCTTCAACGGCCAACTCGACCCTGCAGACGGTACTTATCGCCCTGTGCGCCCTAATGGCGCTCTTGCTGGCCGCTGCTCTCGTGGCCATACTCTGCTTCTGGAAGCGACGTCCAGGAAGTGGCGGCACAGTGGCTCCAGGCCACGTTGGTGGAGGCGGCGGCGACACCGTGGGAGCCGACGGTGGCAGCGGCGACGCCAAGGACGGTGGAGCAACGACGCAGCGCAGCACCAAAGGGAGGCTGGCTTCGAATCGACACAGGTGCAAATTCTTCCATCACCTGCTAGCCTCATTAACTGGTCCTTGTCCCAATAAGACCTCAATTTTTCACTTGAAGTTGATAACGACTATCTATGAAGAATGGTTAGGACTTTATTATGCAAAAAAATCGATTTCTTTGAGGATGGCACTGTCGTGGAAACTTGAAACTTCTTGCAGCCTCTTGGAGCCACCCACACAAGGCGAGTCGATAGTCTTGGGACTCCCCTCAGACTCCCCCCCCACTGTGTTACCCGAGCTTTGGCCAGACTCTGGTCATGCCGCTTGCTTAAATCGATTCATCAGTCCATCCCACCCAACCCTTACGTTTCCAGCTCGCGCATCAATTACTCCGAGTTTTACTTTGACGACAGGTGAGTCAGTCAGTCAGTCAGTGAGTCTGACTTCTCTCGAGTGTTGCTTACCATCAATTATCCTGTTTGTCTGCTTGCTATTTCTTCAGCTGGATTCCTGATCCCTCAGCAAAACTTTAGTGTTAGCCACACTGCGCTGCGATCTTTCGATCTTTTATGTCTACCTGTTGCACTTTAGAGAGCCGTCCCGACACGCCACGTAGATGAGACTTGAATAAAAAATCAAATCACGTGAATCTGCATTGTCTGGGAATTGCATTCCGTTCTGCCTTAATCCTACGGAATTAACCCAGCCCAGATAGACAAGGATTGTAATTATAACACACCATTGACAAGACAAAACTCTTGTCCATTTGAGTCATTTTCTTCTCTAAATTTTAGTTCATCATTCATCAATGTCATCTGACACAAAAGCGAGATTTGTATGCTTTTCCCTGTGCCTATTAATAGGTAAAAGCCTATTAATATGGCCCAGACAGCATTCTGGCAAATCTCAGATTAGTTTAGTGTCTCTCAGCAAAGCCGCTCCTTATCCACCTCAAAGCACTAAACTTCTAAATCTTTCCCTCATCAAGTAGCCACCTCACTCCACATTCATTCCGATCTCTGCCGCTCTGCCCTCACCTCCCTCTTTCTCCAGGCAGCCACCTCACTCAACAGCCATCCCTTCAACCCTCCGCCGCTCTGCACCCACCTCCCTCTTTCTCCAGGCAGCCACCTCACTCCACAGCCATTCCTTCAACCCTCCGCCGCTCTGCACCCACCTCCCTCTTTTTCCAGGCAGCCACCTCACTCCACATTCATTCCGATCTCTGCCGCTCTGCACCCACCTCCCTCTTTCTCCAGGCAGCCACCTCACTCAACAGCCATCCCTTCAACCCTCCGCCGCTCTGCACCCACCTCCCTCTTTTTCCAGGCAGCCACCTCACTCCACATTCATTCCGATCTCTGCCGCTCTGCACCCACCTCCCTCTTTCTCCAGGCAGCCACCTCACTCAACAGCCATCCCTTCAACCCTCCGCCGCTCTGCACCCACCTCCCTCTTTTTCCAGGCAGCCACCTCACTCCACATTCATTCCGATCTCTGCCGCTCTGCACCCACCTCCCTCTTTCTCCAGGCAGCCACCTCACTCAACAGCCATCCCTTCAACCCTCCGCCGCTCTGCACCCACCTCCCTCTTTCTCCAGGCAGCCACCTCACTCCACAGCCATTCCTTCAACCCTCCGCCGCTCTGCACCCACCTCCCTCTTTTTCCAGGCAGCCACCTCACTCCACATTCATTCCGATCTCTGCCGCTCTGCACCCACCTCCCTCTTTCTCCAGGCAGCCACCTCACTCTAAAACCAAATATCTCAATTCAGCACGCTTCCAAAACCTACAGAGACGTGTCCGGCAACCCCATCATGGTGCTGCACCAGTCGGGCCCGGTGGATCCAACGGACCAGAAGCCGCCCAGCTACAGTCAGTTGCCACGCGTTTCCAAGTAAATCTCCAACCGAAAAGGATGTCTGCGCATTGCTGATTTAATCAAGGATGGGGCGCGGCTGCGACTGCTTTTTTCCTTCCTGCTTTTGGATCTTCCTAAATTAGACATTATATTGTAGAAAACACTTGTCAGAGTTTAATAATATTTTTTCAGTCATTTACTTTGGATTGATGAAAGTCTTATTAGATTACAAGGATAGACAACAGATGAGTTCAAGCTCTTTCTTCTCCTCCCTGTTTTTAAGGCGTCATATTGCTGCGCTGTTCTGATTCCCATATCTGCTGGCGGGACAAAATTCCCATCTCGCTGCGCTCCCAGCATTCAAAAGCATGGCGCTCGAGCTGTCTCCCAAATACCGTGTGTATTTTTTTCAATCTGAGGAAATTAAATAGCTTAATCCGCTTTTCCTGTTTGAAGTGCCTGAAAGAATTCCGCTGTCCCTATAATATAGGGCACTCGCACATGTATTGTAAAATATATACGGACAGAAACTCGTACAGCGCTTCTCTGTGGTAGAATAACTTTTCTGTTCGAAAAAATAAAGTGTGAATTTGACAGTACATTGACAACGAACGGGACAAGATGGACAGTGGACAGAAAAATGCACAGACAGTGTACAGGACAGTGGACAGAACGGGATACAGTGGACAGGACAAGACACAGTGGACAGGACAAGATACAGTGGACAGGACAGGATACAGTGGACAGGACAAGACACAGTGGAAAGGACAAGACACAACCAGTGGACAGGACAAGACACAGACAGTGGACAGGACAAGACAAAACCAGTGGACAGGACAAGACACAGACAGTGGACAGGACAAGACACAGACAGTGGACAGGGCAAGACACAACCAGTGGACAGGACAAGACACAGACAGTGGAAAGGACAAGACAAAGACAGTGGACAGGGCAAGACACAGACAGTGGACAGGGCAAGACACAGACAGTGGATAGGACAAGACACAGACAGGAAACAGGACAAGACACAGACAGGGGACAGGGCAAGACACAGACAGGGGACAGGACAAGACACAACCAGTGGACAGGACAAGACACAGACAGGAAACAGGACAAGACACAGTGGACAGGACAAGACACAGTGGACAGGACAAGACACAGACAGGAAACAGGACAAGACACAGTGGACAGGACAAGACACAGTGGACAGGACAAGACACAGTGGACAGGACAAGACACAGTGGACAGGACAAGACACAGTGGACAGGACAAGACACAGTGGACAGGACAAGACACAGTGGACAGGACAAGACACAGACAGGAAACAGGACAAGAAACAGTGGACAGGACAAGACACAGACAGGAAACAGGACAAGAAACAGTGGACAGGACAAGACACAGACAGGAAACAGGACAAGACACAGTGGACAGGGCAAGACACGGACAGTGGACAGGACAAGACACGGACAGTGGACAGGACAAGACACACACAGTGGACAGGACAAGACACACAGTGGACAGGACAAGACACAGACAGGAAACAGGACAAGACACAGTGGACAGGACAAGACACAGTGGACAGGACAAGACACAGACAGGAAACAGGACAAGACACAGACAGAAAACAGGACAAGACACAGACAGGAAACAGGACAAGACACAGTGGACAGGACAAGACACAGACAGGAAACAGGACAAGACACAGTGGACAGGACAAGACACAGACAGTGGACAGGACAAGACACAGACAGGAAACAGGACAAGAGGGAGATATACCCGAGCAGCACAAGAATATCAAGGACAGGCAATGAGATAAAACGGAATCGATATCAGAGCAGTCCCCAAGAGACTGATCAGTTGGCTAAGAGAGACAAAGTCCACGCCAATCTGAAGTCCGAATCTCCTACGGCCTCTTAGACAGACGGGCCTCTGAAACTCGAATAGTCGAGTTGAACACGGGAGCAAAAGCCAGTGTCAGACAATCGCTTCAGTGTCTCGTCAAACGATTGCCTCAATCAATGGGATTCTGTGCCTAACAGCCCTCTCGTTTCCAGCAGCTCTCCTTTGGCCAGGCCGCATGCCAGAAGAGATTTTCTGCACGCCTCTCCTTTGCCTGAAAATCGATGTTTCCGTAAAAGCTCAAAATGGCTCAGTCTCCGTGTCTTGTCTCGCTTGTATGCTTGTTTTGCCCAAATATGAGACGATGTCTCAGCAAATTCCATCTGTGCTGCATCCCGCTACCCTTCTCCTGTCTATCAGCAGTCGCAGCCACCGATTATTGCAGAAGCTTCCCAGCCTCAGAGCTCTTTTTGCTGATGGAGCTGCAACATGACCAATTTAAACACCTGCAGGTTCCGCTGCAGAACTGCCCGATCCGTGGTATACGGAAATGCGGAAAATGTGGCCCCAAACAGAGTTCTTCTCGCAGCAGAGTTCTATTTTAGGATTTTGCCTGAGGCTACTTTACGGCTGAAATTTTATAGACTCCAATATTTTTGCTCAATGGGTGCGCTGGCGTCCCCTGCGGATGCGATAAAAATCTGTCTGGGATCTCAAATGCAGCACAAAGGAGCACTGAGCACTCCTTGCGCTGAGCACTCTGAGGCTGCGGACTAATCTTCTGCCTGAGACTTGAGCATAGGCTGATCAGGTTCTGCAGCAGTCATCTGGCCCGTGCGCTCTTTATTTATCATCCAGACGTTCAATTTCTAAATTAAATACTTCGTTTTAATGTTTTTAGACCTAAAATTGCACTTAACGAACTTGAAAATTGACTGACACTCGGAATGCAATTATGAGAAATGATTTGGAAAGACTGCCGAACAACTGAAGAAGGTGAGCAGGAAAAACAAGGCATTGAAAAACAGCTATTAAGTAGGCGGATAATTTATAATCATAAAAGGAGATGCGATGACAGATTGACCGCATGAATGAAATCTGAACGAACTCAATAATTAGGCAGCAGAACAGGCACCCTGTAATCTCATCAGCCAGAACAATGGCGGTAATGAGAAAAGATTTCGTTAGCTTGGCTAATTGCAATGAGTGGTTGACAGCCCTCGCTTTTTGTTGAAAGTCAAAAGATCAAAGAGAGCACCGTAGCTGGAGTACAAATAAATCAACTGGATAAAACTTACCCCAGTGCTGACTGATTGCTGTTGCTCTCCTTGGCCAAGGGCCTAAGCCCTAGGACGATGCAACATTCACTACTCTCACTACTCACTACTCAATTATTTGGGATGATTTCAAGGTGATAGGAACAAACGCTTGGCTGAACCGAAGGTCCCCGCGTGCGGTGGGAGATAATTGGAGCTTTACTGAGCATACTGACCCGTGTTGGTGCGCAAGTCTTCGGTAGACAAGCAGTCATTGCGGGCCCGAACCTCCTGAGGCCTCAGCAGCCTGTTCTCTATTAGAGAAACATGTGCGAAATCCCCAAAATGACACCGCTAGGAATTTGAGGCGGTAACGAGGGACTAATTTGAACCAGGACTGGCGACTTTTTCAAGCCAAGAAAAGTTATTCGGGTCAGGTGGAGCAGCCGCAGGAAAGTACTTATATTAGCTGAATCGAAATCAATTTTAGCTATTTTATTACTCACATGCAGCAGGCCAGACTGCTTCCCAAGCTGTGAGATTCTTTTATCCCTTGTCTAACTCCGCTAACTTTATTACAGTGAACTCTCTTAGCACTATTCAGCGAGTCTAGGATAGGTTTCTGAGATCCCTACCAGCTGCTGCACAGACTCGTAATTAGGCCTTTGTAGTGCCGCCCGGGACCAGGATTCCACTGCTCCTGTCTGTTTATCCAGCAGACTTCGCTGTGATACCTCTATAGCGTACTAATTGAATGCATTAGGAGCCAACGCCAGTTTCCTACGGAGAGATCCTTATTACCAAGCCATGCCCTGCTCAGCTCAGACACGCGGCACACAAATGAGCAGAAATGAAAGAGAATAAGAACCGGGAAGCAAATATGAAGTAAAGCAATTTTCTGCGTCGCCGTAGGGCAAGTGCTGATAAGTTATATTTCCGAGTATATACTGCATCTGTTGGTCCGCAGACTGTGCAGTAGAATGAGATTGTGCGCAAAGTATATTTGCAGTCTGCGCAAAACAAATAGTTCCACCAGCCTACTTGCATTATATAGCAAATTCTACACAACATTGGTTACCATGCATATCAGACAGAAACCGAGCTCGCATGACTATATTTTGCAAAGGATAGCTACAACAGCGATACTTCAGTTTGCACTGATCATCAGTTCAGTGTCGGCAGGATCCAAACGGTCACTGCTCCAAGACTTCAACAATTGCAGCTTTAAAATCTGACTGCAGCGAAGGGGGCAGCGGCTTCGTCTGAGCCGGCTGCAGAGGCGGCCGTTGCTGCAGCGGGGCGCTGGGCCGATGCAGTGTCCGTCCGGTGGATCGGCAGAAGGCGGCCCCGCCGCTGCCGCCGAGTCCACGCCGCGCTGAAAGATCTGGCAGAAATTCTTGCGAAAATTCTCCGAGCTGAAAAAGTACACGAACCCGTTGATGCCGTTGTTTAGCGAGGCGAGCATTACGAACAGCAGGCCGGCTGTGTAGGCCTGTTCGCGCATGTTGGATTTCCAACTGTACGTTGCCTCAAGAATCTCAAAGACGCACTGCGGCATGGTGAGCAGGATGTGTATGATGCACACGGGCACCAGGAGGCGATTCACGTGCGTGCCCGTGGTGGTCGCGGCTGAAGTCGCGTTGAAGCGCTGCTGCTTTTGTGGCAGAGCGACCTGCGCTGCTGCAGGTTCTGAGCTTGATGGTGGCATCCGCTGGATATCGACATCTGCTGCCGGCCGCGGGTTGGCTCTGGCGATGATGCGGATGAGTGTCACGTTGAAGACGGTCAGCAGCAGGAAGGGCAGCAGGCTGTACAAGCTCAGCGTCGTGATGAAGAACGCGAGGCGGAATTTATTATCGTTGCTGTCGCACCTGTCAACTCTGATACCGTCGTTGTAGCGAATAACGCTCAGCTTGAATATGATGACACGTTTCTTGCGAGCAGGATCAGCATTGAGCAGGACCACACCGCCAGCTTGAGTCTTCGGCGGTAGTACAGACTGGACTTGTGCGGCCATTTGGCGAACAAGAACCGTTTCAAGAGTCATCAGCACGAGTATCCAAGTAGCCGCCTCCTTGAGGAAGTAGTGTGGGAAGGTGTGCACAACGCAGAGAAAATCGCTCTCAAGCCTGATGTCCGCTTCGACTGGGTGGCCAGCATGATGAAGTAGCGGATGGGGTTCACAGCCACGCAGGTGTCGGCCACCGCAGCAGGGTGAAGACATCGCGGGACTTGGACATGCTTCGAGTTCGCCGCATCACAACAATGACCATTATGTTGGACAGGCAGCCTATCAGCATCAGAGTGGGATAGTAGGCCATGCCGAACACTCGAATTTGCCACGGCAGGCTCCCATTCGCGCTCGAATTGCTCATGCGAAGCTTTTTTTTGCCTTAGTTACCTGCAGTGAGAGCAATAAGGGACTATTATATCTGTCGCTGTCTCTCTCGAAAAGCGTTTGCCGAGAGGGTTTGTCTGAATTTTTGAACGAAAAAAGCGCGTTTTAAACAGTTTGGCCTCCCCCCCGCCGGAACTCAACTGTAATCGCTCACCTCTCCGTCCCTGCAGCAGCTTCGCCAACCCCAAGCCGGGCCAGCTCGATTGCCACTGGCTCTCCTCAGGCAAAGGAGGGACGGCGTCTAAACCATCCAGCGAATGGACGCCGTTCTCGGCGGTTAGCAGGGGCGAAAGGAAAATTGTCAGTTGCGAGGGCGTCTGCAGGGAACGGATTAGATGAGGGGCTTTGACGTTCTGGGGGGCGGAGAGGTGGCTGCTGCGTAGGAGGAGAGCAGGGATAGAGGGAGGCAGCGGCAGGCACCTCGTGACTGTCAGCTCGAGTTGAAGCAGCAGCCGATGCTCCGCCCTAATAATGTCAAGTCCCTCTGCCTATCCGTTTCTGCAATTTGCATATTCACCTTTCCTACAGGCGTCCCCTAGTAACGCTTTGAACTCATTCATAGTTTGTGCGCGGCAAATTTCCCATAGGCTGTCAATAAAAGAAAAAAATCTTCTTAGAGCTATTGCTCCTTTGTTTTGTCACCCGAGCGGAGAAAAATAACAATTTAGGCCGGCTAAATCATGCCGCAATGAATGGACCGCGCATTTTTTGTTATTCGAATGCACTGGCAAAATTTGGTCAGCTCAACTGAAAACCTAGTAATTTATGACTAGGTTAGGTCACGGCAAGAGCACTAGCATCAATGTGAATTCAAAAAACCTTTTCCGACCTGCCCGGAGATATGCATGTCGGTTAACAGCATAACAGTTAAGGAAATGCTTCTCCGGTCAACCGCTGGCTTCTGTACGAAGGTTGGACCTCCAATTGGGGGTTTTTGCACGCATATTTTTTCTGCTGATTACCTTGTGTCTTACTGTAGTGTCAGCTTGCGTGTCGCTGTAGCAATTTTTCCACTCGAGCGGTCTGTTTGTAAACTTTCCTCCGATGAACTTGAGGAACTTTATCTTCCCGTCTTGTTTTTGGCCTGACAGCCAGAGCCTGAAATTAATGATCGTGCAGCTGAGAGGCGGGCTGGGACTCTCCGAAGCACGTAATCCGTGACTTCTGGAGCAGTTTTATTGTAACGACATTTTGGATATTTTGTCCGCAGTAAATCACAAGTCCACAAATCAGAATCTTGAATGTTGAAAACACAGAAAAATATGCAATATTTTAAAGCTATTGAGACCGTGCTCTGTAGATACAAATTTGACTCCAACGAGTATTAGACAGCTCAATGCCCAGACCACGAGGCCAACACAAGGGCGCACCTATCACTGCGCCTGCACCTGCTGCAGCAGAACGTGCTTCTTTTGACGCTACAGGGGCAGCGCTATGATCTACCTGGCAAACTGCAGTCGCAGGAGGGCTTTGAAATAAGACAAAAGTCAGCCAGCAGCCAGCAAGGAGGCAGAGACATGCCCATTTTTAACCCTCGGCACGCAAAGTCATATGGATGCGTACACAGGTACTCTTTCATACAGAAGGGACCATGCGGCACTGTGAGCTTTGGGGGCTGGCACTATTGCGTCAATCGCTCGGGAAGCCTTAGGCAAGGAATCGAACCCAAGGTCTGTATAAGTACAATTGCCGGGCACGCTTTCACTCTACTTCTCTGCCCCGCGTCATCTGGCTGATGACTCACGAGGTGATCCCGAATGAATTTTCGGCAGAGCAGGTCCGATCCTTCTACGTCTTTGCGTGGGAATCGGAACTGGTTTTTTGGCCGGTCACGTGATTTTGCTTCGCTTTTAGCGAGCCAGCTGGAGCAAATATAGCTGCTTTGCCTTTTCTAAAGGGCTTCTCAAATTATTCAAGAAGCCGCATAACAAAAATGCAGCCTGTTTCATCCGATAGACTGCTACTACAAGCTTTCAATCAAATTAGGTTACTTTCTCTGAATATATTAAAAATAGCTAACTCTGCGCTGAAATCCTAAATTTCCTCCGTTGAAAGTGTAAGACGTCTTCTCCGCTCGCTGTATTCATTAGTCTATGGTCCGAGTTACATTTGAAGTTGATTCGCCGAGAATTTCTCGTTTCTGAAAAACTCGGAATTTGCCTTAACTTGCATTGATGCTGCTATGCATATGCAAATGCTATGCAGCTATCGAAAGCGTTGTCAAAAATCTGTTCTCAACTGTGCCAACTGCCGACACGACACAAACACGACAGTCTTCGGCGAACATGCGACTAAGGCTGGTGGAAGGAGGCGTAAGCAAAGCGATAGCCGCTCAAACGATAGAACGAATTAGCAAAAAGGCGGCAGAACACACATTTACGGACAATAGACATGCGTAATTCCGAAAGAATACATGTATGTCAGCTGTACTCTAGTCCGAGCGTGCCATAGACGGCTGGCAGAGCGCCTCGGCTACATGGCGGCGCGCGCCAATGCATGATTAAATTGAGTGCTCGCAGGATCAACTAGGCTGCAAAATTCATTAATGAGAATGGAGTGCCAGGGTAGTGTGGCTCTGAATGCTTTTAGTTGAATTTTCAATCTCTACTAAAGAGGGACTCTGATAAAGAGTGCAGTAAATGCCGATTCAATAATTCTGTCCGGAATTGGCAAGTGAAGCGAATTGACTGCGCGCTTTGATAGATGGAAAATCACAAGATTTTTTCAATTTTACCATTAACAGGATGAATACGGAATTAAGTGCATTAGAGGACATGCAGGGTTCAATGCTGAGGTCATAGAGGTAACGAGGAAGCAATCTGGCGTTGTACTGCGACAAAAGCTGTAAAAGAGGTACGCGGCCTGTCAAACTTCTTCGAGATATTCTCTGGATGCTCCAAGGAGATACGTTAGCGCCGTTTCTGTTCCTTTGCTGCTTGACTGGGCGTTGCGAACTGCTCTGCCTTGCAACACGGACGGCTTTCTTCTGCGGCGACGCCGAAACTTTGAGGCTGACGGATTCGCTCGAACAGCAAGTTGACGCCTTCTGCCCGCCACCTTCAAGATTGCTAACGAGTGAACAATACGGCGTTCTATCGCTGCGACGCCCTGGCCAATTCAAGCGACTCTAGCTGGCAGGCCACATCATCCGTAACCGAGTCTTGTTGCCCACAACGGTGCAGGAGGTGCGGCTGCTGACGCTGCTGGCACCCTACCGGCGAGGACAGGCGCGTGCTCTTTGCGTTTCAGATGCTGCATTCTGGCTGACGTCGGAGCGGCCTATATTCGTGCACAAACCCTAAGGCGGGTATTGTGACGCTGCTATGACTGTCTACATGTACGAGCGTTTTGAATGTACGAGCGTTTTGAATTTTTTATACTTGCGTTGCCAGTGTAAAATGCAAACCTATTGAGATGGCAAGTAGAGATTTATTGCCGCTGTCGCGGCCTTGGCAGCACCCTGCCTTAATAAGGCACTCATGCGATGCAGACTACAATAAAACGATGCTCCGTTGAGCTTATCAGCTTATATTGTGGCAGAGTCGTATAATTTTCATGATTCATTTGCGTGATAAATTTTCCGAATAAAATTGGACGCCATTTCGAAAGCCGGAGCGACCGCAGCCCAGCAGCTCGGGGACCATCTTTTGAGTCCGCAATCGAAAACACGATATTTCCATCTTGCGCAGGCCGGGGGGCGAGCCGGATTTCAAGTTGAAATAAATTATGCAATTAGGCCCACCAGAAATTGGCACTTAAATTCGGAGAGCGGCGGTCTCTGCTATCCGTGTCAGCTGATTCAGCCGGGTTTTAGTGTTAATCTCGATTTGTCACTTTTCGACGGTCGAATGTTGATGCTCTGCTGCTTCCTGCGGTGCCGTTGGTTCAGCATCAAATCGCGTAGCCACTGAATAGTCTAGCACCATTTATACTGACTCATTATTATAATATTATTCTATTGTTGAGTTAATGTGATTCTGTAGTCTGAATTCATGAACTGGGAATCACTGTGAGCTGCCCAGACACTTGGTCAGGGAGGCTGGGCATTATGGATATCCTCTGCCTTCTCCAGTAGGGAAACATTCTTCCAGTTCATGATTAGCATTATGACGCAGATTTCGATCTTGACGGGCGAGGCTTTATCTCGCATGCAATTGAGTCTGCGGAGCAATGACGATGAGGATTTAGGAAGCCAATGAGAAGCTGGGGAATGGTCATGATGCCGCAATCAGCGCGGGCATAATTGCTTGACTTGGCGCAAATGAGAAACCGCCCGGGGGCAGTCCATTTATCTTTCTTAACAAATTGCTTTCTGATCTGCCTTATTCTGGGTATTTGGTTCATTTTGGCTTGTCAGAAATATGTCTGTCTGGCTACATCTGTCCTTAGCATGCCACTTCCTGCTATGACACAATATGCATAGCATGTTATTGGCAGATGAGATTCCACGTCTATAAACACAGCTCCAAGGAGGAGTGGGGTCCGAACACAGTCTACTAATTGACAGCAGGGAAGTCCGCTTGCACTGCCCCTGCTGCTGCACTTTCTGTTGTTTGCGCAGTCTTGCTGAGCATTAGCAAGGCCTTAAAAGCGCGATTCAATCGTTAAAATAAACCGCGGAAAGTGAATTTGACTTGTAAAATGCAATATAAAGCAGCAGGGGAGGACGCACTGATCCACGAAGGGACACTGCCTAAAAAGCGGCAGTTCCTATATGGAAGCCATTTTCAAGTCACCCGTAAAACGCCATGTTTTTTCTTGAAACAGCAGGATTACTCCAGACATTGGCAGCAAATGATTAGCGAACACCGCTTGCACACGGGAGATCAGAGTGAGGCTGCACTGTTTGGTCTTATAAAACTTAATCTTGAGACAAGCAGAGCAGCTAGGCTAGCTAGGCAACATATTCGTACAAGTAAAAACATACTCTGATATTTTAAAAATTCAATAGAGTCTTCACCATCTGGTTGAAACGATCAGTATTGTGAGGAGAAAATTTTCACTAACACCCGGGCATTGCAGGTTGTTCTCTGTTTGCTGACTCTGTTTCCTCGCATCCTGGGATTTGACCATTCCGGAGCAAACTGGACAAATTTTTAGCTGCTTTTGGTATTCATTGGGCTGGGGTTGGGCTGACAGGAAGTGGCTGTAGACTCGCTTAGCCCGGGTGCTGCAGTTTCCCATGCAACCCATGAGGAAGTGGGAGAATTCATTCCTTGTGGCTCCATGCTTGGTAACTGCCGTCCCTGGCAGATCACACTGCATCTGCGGTCTGCTCGCCGCCTAGCTACTCACAGACTGCTTTTCCATTAGTGCCGCACACGGCTCAGCCTTGGGCTCAGCAGCTGGCAATGGCATATGACCATTAGCCAGATGTTTGAAGTGTCAATCAATGCGGTGTGTTAGACTAAGGTCCAGGGCCGCGTTAGCATCCCCATTTTGATGTCGTCTCTCTTCTCTCTGCACTATAATAGATCAGCGAAATTTGACCTGTTCCAATCTTCAAGTCCGGGCAAGCACCACAGCTCCAGAGCCGAGCTCCAGAGCCTAATGGCGCCAATCTGTGCAAAGTAATTCATGGAATGGGAAGTATACTTTATGCCTTAGATAATGCTAAGCCCCCAGCTACTGCTGTTTATGGTTTTCTAGATTAAATTTTATGAGCCAAGCTATCTCTGCGAATGCTAGCTCGTAAAGAGTGTTCACCCTGGATCCTGTAGAATAGGATTCAGAGACTCGCGGAATGGGAAAAATACTGATAGAAGTTGGCGCCGCAACCGGCCCCTGGTCATAGATCTGCATCCACCCAAACTGAATGAATTTCAAGGTAGCGTTCGATCCTGGGGAAAAGGCTCTCTACGGACCCCAGGGCTGCTGAGGTGCCTGTACTGGTCTCCGGACCGCTGAAGGGGACCATGGAAGCTGCCACCACCTGTCATGAGCAGGCGCACCGCCATTCCCACTCTAACGAGGCAGGGGCCTCCCCCAATGACCGGAGCATTTGATCGAGCTAGTCAGGGAGCTGGCCATAGCCGAAGATGGGACTCTGCTTGGGTGTTTATCGAGAGTCTGCTACACTCATCAGAGCACTTCTCACCATGGGATCCTTGTGACTGGGACAGACAAAAATACCAGCGTGTCAGACTACTAAAAGTGGTATGAGAGAATATGAACCCTATAGTTTCCAGATGATCAGTGCGAGAATGGCCCTATGTCCAGGGATTGTGATACTTCCGGCCCTTCCAATGCTAACAAATCTCTGCTACTCACGCTCACACTCGCGGACTGCTAGTGGACTGCTAGTGGTCCTTGCGAGCAGCTTAATAATAGTAGTAAATTCTGCGGTTAACAGGGCACAGGCCTGAGTGCGACCGAAGATGCTCGACCTTGCTGATGCTGGCTGCTGATGCCGCAGGCAGGCTGTTGCTGCTGCTGTGTGTGTGTGTGTCGCCGGAACGAGTCCCCGATCAGAGCCACTCCGGGTGGGCTGACCGAAGGGCTTCGTGTTCCGAATCAACCCGAGTGTTCGTTTGTCTGGGGAGAGGTTCCCTGGCTCCCATCCGCCGCTTAAAGGCCCTCGGGAAATAGGATAGGTGCAAGGACCACTGAAGTCACTTCGTAGTCCTTGGATAGGTGTTGCTGCTGTTGCTGCCGGAACTAATATATCGTCACCAGTCAGGACAGAGAGTCACCGGTATAGTCCCCGGGAACGGACAGGAGTCAGTTTGGAGTCAGGAGGGATACGTCTTACGCTCTAATTAGGCATGCTGACACCAGAAAAAGCTTTGTGTCTTCCAAATCCCAGTGTTCCGCGATGAATCAAAAAGTCCTACAACCTAGGCCAACCTCTGCGTTTTTATCGGAATCGTTGAATAGTGCAACAACTTTATATAAACCCCAATCACTGGCTCAAAAACAAAAATCATGAAATGTAAATCACAACAGTTGCAAAAGCGCCGTACATCAAAGTGGCGTTTTTAGCGATCTCTAACGTTTTTTGGTTTACTATCGCTCATGTTTAGTTTAGAAACTGAAAAGCCCTAGTGTGATATATATACAGGTCTATAATGAGTACGGGTCTTCCATTACGATTCAAAATGTTAAAAAATCACATTTAATGACGAAGGCCAATAACTGAGTTGAAATTGAACACAAATCAGTTATAGGTTTACGCTTTAACGATTTTAACAACGAAAGGCATAAAACTGCTACTTTTGTGTGTTAAAATTAAACTTATTTTGCATTTAAGTATTTTTAACATTTTATTAATTTCAGAATTTCGTTTAGAAAAAGAAATTTGCTGCAAATTCTCTTTTTGAATTTTTCGTGGGAACCTGTACCACGTGTGTAGTTTCTTGGAGTTTTTTGTTCGTATGCGTATAGGCCTTTAGTGTATGAATATTTCAGAAAAAAACTTGCTCTTAATTCTGCCATTGAAATGTACGAATTTACTGTTCGTGCCTCACGCTTTGCCTATAAATTGTGCACAAATAAATATTTACATATTTGCATAATACTAATAGCTAAATGCAAATAGAAATAGGCTTAAACATTGTACTTGTGAGAATATTCGTCAGACATTTTCAGACCATGCATTTTGACTTTAATGATTTTTATGCATTAATAAATACTAGCCTAATATTTTAGTATATTAAAAACATATACTTCTATGGTCTATCCATTTGGCATTTGGTCTGTCCTTTGCGGTCCTTAAAAGTAAATTAGGAAGTTTAGTCTATTAATAAAGAATTATTATTATTATTAATTATTATTATTATTATTAATAAAGAACTTTCAAAATGTGTTGATTTCTAATTATTTTTGAATATGAAATTGTTATAACCAAAGAAATTTTAACCAATGAAGACTATAATGTGATATATAATGAATGCTGTTTAGCTCCAATTTTTTGTGCATCAAATAATTTACATTTAAATTTAGTTTAAAATTGACTGTTGCATTCTTGATTGATTTTTCTAGATTTATGATGAATATTTTCCTAACTATTCTCTCTCAAAGTGGGTTGAATGCTCTGTAGGTATGTATAGTTGATGGGTATTTGCTAACTAGTTTATTAAACA
The DNA here is from genome assembly GCA_002269645.1 of Macrostomum lignano. Lineage (NCBI taxonomy): Eukaryota > Metazoa > Platyhelminthes > Macrostomidae > Macrostomum > Macrostomum lignano. The sequence continues at coordinate 71,747 of NIVC01000280.1, forward strand.
TTGCTATATTCCTATATTCTCTAAACACATGCTGCTACAATTAAGTTTCAGCAATTTTTCAAAGACTAGCAAATCAAAGGAATATACACTGCCTACATGTGGATTCAGTATTTTGTCTGCCAGATCTCTCTAACAGTTACTTGGCTGCCAATAAATCTTGCAACATTTATTGATAACCAGGCTCTATATAGTCTGAACTGGCAAGAGTTAAATCATGTAAGTTGAGATTCACGTCCAAATCCATTTGTTTTTTTATGCAGCATCCAACAGTTGAACATTCCAGGACCCATCGCCGGCTGAATATGAGATTGCGACAATGCGAACTAACCAAAACGAACTTTACAACTGCCATGTGCCAACGAAGGTAATCGAGAAATTCAATGTAAGCATTCGGTTTCTTTGTCTACTTTGCTTCTTAGTCAGGGTTGCCTGCTTGTAGAAAGGGGCCTGACTGCTTGCCTCCTTGCTCTCTGCGGGTCGACTGACTGCTTGTTTTGCGGCAGTTCCCACAGCCCCGGCAACTACTTGTAGCTAATAACGAGTCGCCGTTCCTGCTTTTTGTGTGACCGCCTGGCCCCTCCTTGGCATTTCAACTTGAAGGCCTCCGACACCTTCGTTGTGAACGAAGCCGCATTAGAAGCCGCTCGCTGGCTGCTGCTGCCGCTGCTGAGCACCGAGTCTCCCGAATCTCCGATTGAAGAGCCTGATGAAGACACCTGCTGGCAGCTGCTGACCACGGCCAGCGTGCCCGGCGAGTTTTGGCAGCGCAGCCGAGACGTTGTCTACAAATTGTGTAGCATCGCGCACGGCAGCCAGGTGCAACTGCTTAGCCAAGACGGCAGCAGCGGCGTCTGGAACATCGGTGGCTTCCCAGACGGCGGCGACGTGGCGGACGAAATCGCCGCCGCTCTGCGCCCGGGACCGCCGGGCAGCTTCGTTGAAGTTGACAGCAGGCACCGGCTGGCGTTCGTCGAGCTGACTTTAGACTCCGGCGGCGATGCCTGCCCTGATGACCCCGGAGTCAATTTGTCAACGATTCTGCGATTTGCTTGCGGCACCAAGCCCGGCCTGGTGTCGGCTGTTCAGCCCGGACCGTGTCGGCACCGACTGCTGCTGCTGACGCCGCTGCTGTGCGGTCAGCCTGCGTTTCGGCCGAGGCCGGCCCGGTTGAACCGCATCGCGTGTCGACGAGTTTCTCCTAAAAGTGGGTACGTCAAAGTTCTGGGTTTTTTTACACTGCGTGTTTCTAAGATGCAGATACTTCAGCTTAACATTCTCAGGTGACCAATATAGATGCGCAGATGCTGGATTGCCCAGTAAAATTAAACTTTTACAGCAAAACTCCAGCTTGAACTGCCTCTATCCCACACATTCTTAGCCTTCTTGTAGTTCTTCCTGTATGGATAGGTTGGCCACCATTCTAAATATTCAGGCTGGGCCACCGCCATCCTCCCATTTCCTTCCAAGTTCTTAGGCTGGGTTACCACCTTCAAGATACTCAGTCTGGGTTACCACCTTCAAGATCATCCGGCTGGGCCGCACCCTCCCAAAGTCAGAAGATTTTATCCTTTTATAAGTGTTAAAATCAGGATTGCAGGACCCCTTCCTCAGGAGGGAATCCAACATTCACTTGAATTTTCCCAATGCAATCAGCAGCGCCAAGTCGGGGCCGCCCAGATCTCTGGCCGAGCTGGAGGCCAGCCGGGATCACGGACGGCTGTCCAGCCTGTTGCTGGGTTCCATGGGCTCGTCTGACGGCACCAGTAAGCTGCGGCTTGGCGTTGGAGACGCGTCGTCTGAGGTGAGCTCGTGTTGGCTCCGGGGAATGCAGCGGTTGCGGCTCTCAGCTCACAGCTCACGGATGCTCTTCTTCCTCCTCAATTGCAGACTGTGATCTTCTGGTTCAGCAACGTACCCTGGCTATTGGACGACGAAGAGACTGATGATAACTGATTTTGAACCTTTCAGTCCAATAGTTGCTACTTGTCAGTAGCGTGCTTCGGATCATTGCTACAGTTTCTTTCCAATTCATTTGTCGCATTTGTTTTCATGTTTAATATGAAATCTGTCTGTTCAAGCAAATTTGGAGCTTTCTGACATAAAAGTGTTTTTAGAAATTTGCGGCGTTTTTCTTTTCGTCTGTATTGGATAAAATAATGAAGTAAATATAAGAATGCAACATTGCAGGCATCGGTTTTGCTAAGATTCAGATTCTAAAAAAGACTTTCATAATCAACGAATGACAGCTTCTATTTTCGGTCTTCATTTGTTTCTGCTACTACTACTACTACTACTACTACTACTACTACTACTACTACTACTACTACTACTACTACTACTACTAAGTAGTATTACATGGGATAGAAAGCTTACTATGTATCCAAGATCGCTGGATGAGTGTCAAGGACAATCTCCAGCCAATCCAAGGCACCGACCAATGTTTGCCGTTGGTTTCGGATGTTCAACTGCTGAAATTTTGAATTAAAACCCACGCACTCCTCTTAGCGATATCCTGCGAAATCTGACAAAGAAGGCAGCTAACTTCAGCTCAAAACTGCGTGTTTAATATATTTTGAAGGTAAGAAGTTTTTCGGCGTATTTCCGTAATGAGTGAGCTTCTCGGTATCCATAGGCCAAGTCTGTTCAGGCCATTTGAAGTTCCTGCATGCAAATTGCGGAGTTTCATTTGGAGTTCCTGTATGCAAATGTGGAGTTTCATTTGGAGTTCCTGCATGCAAATGTGGAGTTTCATTTGGAGTTCCTGCATGCAAATGTGGAGTTTCATTTGGAGTTCCTGTATGCAAATTGTGGAGTTTCATCCGAGCGAAGCGAGGAGATACTGTCTATGGTTCATCTCCTCGCATCAGGCGATTCTTTGTATGTAATCCACGGCATGTGCGACCTGAATATAACGCCTTATCTCCGCCGGAGATAATGAGTTATCTCGCTATCCATGTCTATCCATCTCGTTGGTTTTTCTATGGTTTTCTATTCAAAATTCCTCCAGACGAATTTGACGGAATTTTGTTTGCCCTCTTTACCAACAACTATTGCCTTACCTTCCCACACAGGGGGTAACAAACGATCAAATCCTGGCCAAAAGCAAGCGGTTCGCTAAAGAGCTGACCTTTTTTAAGCCGCCGTTGTGTTTACCTTATCGACGGTCCTGGCTGAGATTTAGTTAGCAAGAATCGTCGCCAGTCGCCGGTAGTACGATAGTACATAAGCAGCCAAAGATTGGTGAAAATACGATTAGTCATCTAGACCAAAGGTGGTCTAAGTTCGCAAAAAAATTGCGAAAATCTGCAATGACCGATTGGCTTCTTTTAAAGATTTTCGCTATGTAGTGTAGGTCTCGTGCGACGTGTCGCTATGTAGTGTTTCTGGACTTGACTGACGCTAACTTGCAACAAAGTGAGTCATCGTATGGAAGTCTTTTATTTTTCTATAAAACACTTCAAAACATTAAAACAGCATAATACGCTTGCACAATTTCAAAGTCGAATTTAATTAAACTTCTGCATCCGCCTTAACTCGAGCGCATATTATATTTGTTTCCATTTCAAAAGTTCATGACCTGAGTGAATGGTCGATTACATGCTAAATTTTACCGAACAAAGAAAGTAATGATAAAAACTAGGGAATAATAAGGTTATCTTTGTCTCAACCTAATATATAACCCACAGTGGCCATGAAGATCACTCTGCTGCAAGCTGGTCGCACTGTGCAGGAGGAAATCGTGTACTGCGTGCCTGACCAGTCGCAGCAGCAGCAGCCAGCTCAGCAGCAGTCACTGCAAACCCAGCAGCAGCATCACGGAACCATTTCCAGGTCGATGCGCAACGCTTTCATCACTATCTCGTATGGGACGAGCGGCGGCAGCGGCGGCGGGTCGGGCCGACCTTCGAGCGCCGCTTCTCAACCGTCTAACGGTGGCAGCGACTTGCAGCCGCAGGACTGGCGGCGGGGCAGTCAGGAGAGTCTGCAGTGGCGACAGCCGATCGCCGCGATTCTGGCCGGATCAGTCAGCGACGACTCTTCGGGCCGTCAGCCAATCGGATCGGAGTCAACAGATGACTCATCACCTGGTCAAGTGATGTTCCGCTCGATGCAAGCCGAACCGCCCGATCTGCTGCCGAGTGAGGCCGGCCAGTTCAGCCTCATGCAGCAGCAGCAGCAGCAGCCCGTAAGCGGTTAATCCTAAAGCTGCTGGATAAGATATGATGCCTAGATTAGTATATGGTGCCTAGATCAGTGCAGATATGGTGCCTGGATCAGTACAGATATGGTGCCTAGATCAGTGCAGATATGGTGCCTGGATCAGTACAGATATGGTGCCTGGATCAATACAGATATGATACCTAGATCAGTACAATTTGTGCCTGGATCAGTATAGATATGGTACCTGGATCAGTATAGATATGGTACCTGGATCAGTATAGATATGGTACCTGGATCAGTATAGATATGGTACCTGGATCAGTATAGATATGGTACCTGGATCAGTATAGATATGGTACCTGGATCAGTATAGATATGGTACCTGGATCAGTATAGATATGGTACCTGGATCAGTACAGATATGCTGCCTGGATCAATACAGATATGATGCCTAGATCAGTACAATTGGTGCCTGGATCAGTATAGATATGGTACCTGGATCAGTATAGATATGGTACCTGAATCAGTATAGATATGGTACCTGAATCAGTATAGATATGGTACCTGGATCAGTACAGGTATGGTCAGACATTAATTGAACGCGAGGTTTTCCCCTAGAAAATACGAGCCCCAAAGCAAATTGGTCAGCAACGGTATCCGCATAAGTCTGCAAATTAAGGAAAATTTTTAACACCTCTGTTGCGTTTCCGATCCTCCCGCCGTCAGCGGAGCTGTTCAAGTTTTTCTTGAAAAAAGCAACACAACGAACAGCAGTTGTTAGTGAAGGGGAGGCAAAGACAAGACAAACCGAGTGTGGCGATGGCGAGGCCGCGAAAAGCCAGAGGATGCAACCCTCAGACGATCGTATTTATTTCATGACTTGTTAAAACGAATTAAACTGATTAAAAATTATAATTAGCGAGGAAAAAAAAATTCAACCGCGAGCAACCCCGCGCAGCCACAAAGGTGGCGGCCTAAATAGGCACGCGCACGCACCAACGCACCCACCACCCCACCAGACCGCCAGCACCCAAACAGCCCCCCCTTGCACTAACAGCGGTTAGCCCTCGCGGGCTCGCGCAAACCGATGCAAAAGATCAGTTTGGACTAACGATTCGTCCCATTCGCCGATACAAAGTGCAGATTTCCAAATGCTTCATCATCACTCAGCATCAGCGAGATCCTCGCAGCAGACCCCACCCCCACTCTCTTGTCGGCTGCAAGTCTGCAACTGGAAGAATGGAGCGAACTGGGAAAAGTGATGGCTAGCAAACCCTCCCTCCCTCCCCTGTCTCTCCCCAGAATGAATGGGAGAAAAGAGATACCAGAGAGGCTATCTTTGCTTAGCTGCAGTTTCCTGCGACGAATTCCAGCCTGCTGCCCCATGCTTTCGACGCATTTGTGAAAACATTTGACAGCAGCAACCGATACATTTTAGTAGACGTTTCTATAGGGAAATCGGTTCTGCTCAGGATGACCGCTATGCAGATGAGGATACAACCAGTATCATCATTGATTCTATTGCACTCTGCCCGCACCGTTGCACAGTTTTGTAGTTACATTCGCTTAGCCAACCTCAGGTACCGCATTACCTCCTGGATATCCGCATAAGTCTGCAAATTAAGGAAAATTTTTAACACCTCTGTTGCGTATTCGATCTGCTGACAATATAGTCTATAATTCTAAGCTTACTCATTTAGTCTGTTTCTTAGGGACTCAATACGACTGTACCCTTTCTTTTGTGTTAAAAATCGATAACCTACAGAAAGTGCATTTCTCGACTCCTTCCCAGTCTCATCCTTTTTTCGAGGAACAACAACTTCTATGGTAATTTGCTGTTGTAGCAGGACTGAGAACCATCTCTCAGTCCCCACGAGGCCGGAGAAATAGTTCTCCGTCCTGCTACAGTTGTATTAAACAAACGCAAACTAACAAAACTAACAACAACACGAAGTTCAACATAGTAAGGAATACTCGTAGAAGCGTCTTGTAAGCACTCACTCAAAAAAGGATTGCAACAGGGTTGGTGCTACCATTGATGTTATACTTTTCTTACTCGTATAAAAGAATGCAAGCGCACAACAAGCCGCTGCGGCCAAAAAAAACAATTTAATCCCAATCGGCCGGGTTCTTCGTCTTCATGTTCTGCTTCTACAAACGTAACACCCTGGGTAAGCAAGAAGTGGTATACTCCAATGACGCTGCTGGGTTTCGGACTCAGAATTGTCTCTTAAGTACGCTCGTACTATAAGAGAATGCAGTTCTACTTGTTGGCTTCAAGCAAGCGGAGACAATCCAAGGCTGTACTTTTGGCAACGTGCGTAGACGCAGCCTTTGATCTGATTGAGGAGCTTTCAAAGCCCTGAGACGGCTCCAAAGATGAGGTGACTTACGAGAAGGATATTGGAACCGCACTGATTGCGCACTTCAAGAACTCAGTTGTCTTATAAAGTTCCTGACAAAGGGCCCGAACTTTGCGCCTGTCTGTAAGCTTGACCAAGAAAACTTCCCCTCCAATGCACTCTAGTCCCTAACTATGTGGGCAACAGGAAATTACAAACACACGAATACGCGATCACACTATTTTGTCTGTTGAATGCAAAGCCGAGTAAGAAGAATCGAAGCCATCTGTAGAAGAAGGCGCGATCTGCCATTGCCTGAGCGAGGCTTGTTGCAGGAGCAGGCGGCGTTCGTACAATCTGGGAATAAATCGAAAAATGTGGCTAACGTTGGATTTTCTAAGCAAAACAGCTTTTTTGTCCCCAGCCGCCTGCACTTTGCCTGTACCAGTCGGGCGCCGCCATAATTATTTTCCTGGCTGTCGCCCGCCATTTTCCGTGTCCATTCTGATTGCATGCGGCTTCGGGCGCCGTGGCCCCCGCGCGCAGTTCCCATGGTCTGGGGGGAAGCGGCGGAAAAGGTCACGCAGTCTGCGCTCGCCGGAGGGGAATTCACGACTGCATCGCAGCAGAGGGGGCGGGACGAGTCTCCATCGGACACAGGCGTCACAGGCCTGTAGTGAAATTAATTATGTACTGCAGTTCTTGAATCCAGGAAAAAACGAAAAAAAACAAAACAAAAAAGCCTGCTTCATCCCAAGCCCCAGATTCGTTAAATTCAAAGGAGGAGTTTCAGATTCGAATAAATTTCAGATTAAGCTTGGGAAGACATTTTTTATTACTTTTACCGCAAAGCTTGAAACGAAAAATAACTTAAAGGCCCAGGCATCAAATTTACCAGAAAATGTGTATTGTCATGGAATTACTTGACAATTTAGCACTATTATAACTTTAATAACATCATAGAAAGTTACAGAAAGTGGTAGGAAATGAATCTCGCGAGTAAATTTGTGTGTGGAACGTTCCAGAATCCAGACCAAAGACTAGTTAGACCTTGAGCTATGCTAGGGGACAGATGCAGGTTTTACACCAACTCTCATGCCCCGATCGCACAGTCCACAGCTGGCGCTGTTCACTCTAACAGCATCGTGGTCCGGCCGACTCCTTGTCGACCGGCCGCCTCCACGTCGGAGCTGGCCGCGCCGACCGCCGTCACCAGCGCTCGCCGGCATTCAACAGCATCGGCTGCCTCAGTTGTGGGCAGAGCCGCACCGAATGGCCATGCGGTCGTTGCCTGCGGCAGCGACAGCGGCCTGAGCCAGGAGGAGCCGTCAGCGGTCTGCGGCTACTCGAGCGACTGCTGCTGCGCCACGTCGTCCTTTCCCAGTGGCGCCGGCGTCATCAAGGGAGGAGAGAAATTCGTTCAGCTGCGCCAGCTGCGTGAGAGAGAATCCGAACTGGCGATGCTCAGGCGCACCATGGAGCAGAATGAGGCCGCCCTGATGCGCGTGTTTGAGGAGAGGCGAACGGAGCTGGAGAATCGGGTGAGTTACTGAGTGAATGAGTTACTGAATGAATGAGTTACTAAATGAATGAGTTACTGAATGAATGAGTTACTGAATGAATGAGTTACTGAATGAATGAGTTACTGAATGAATGAGTTACTGAATGAATGAGTTACTGAATGAATGAGTTACTGAGTGAATGAGTTACTGAGTGAATGAGTTACTGAATGAATGAGTTACTGAGTGAATGAGTTACTGAGTGAATGAGTTACTGAGTGAATGAGTTACTGAGTGAATGAGTTACTGAATGAATGAGTTACTGAGTGAATGAGTTACTGAGTGAATGAGTTACTGAGTTACTGAGTGGATGAGTGAATGAGTTACTGAGTGAATGAGTTACTGAGTTACTGAGTGGATGAGTGAATGAGTTACTGAGTGGATGAATTACTGAGTGGTTGAGTTCTTAAGTGGAGATGAATTTGAGTTAACGCGATGCTTAGTGTACGAGTTGCATAGTCGGTGAGTTACTGAGAAGACTCTAGTATTTTCTGAGTAGTTTCCAAGATTTCTAGTGACAGGAAGCAAAAGTGCTTCGGTTGACCAAAGCTTTTTACACAAATGGCATTCAGAAGTGTGCAACTGCGTTGGGCCACTTCTGGACAATTCGTACGAATTTATTGCTTATCAACCTGGGGGGGGGCAATAAACTGTTTATACTTCGAAGAGCTCTCTGGAGGATTTGCCTGACGAGATAACGCCACGCGGCGCCAACTCTCTTTCGGCACCAAGTCGCCTGTCAAAGCTGCCTCTGCGTAAATATCTGGGCGCCAGAATGCCTGTAGCTTCGTGGAGAGTGCAAACTTGAATGCAAACTTTGTCACTGAGGTTTCTACAAGAAGCACGGGGGTCGACAGAACTGCTATTGGAATCAAATTTGGCGTCAAATCGATGTTGCTATAATAATGCCGATTCCTGTCTGTGGGGAAACCCAGATTGTGGCACAGAGTGTGCACATGCCTGGCGATGAGATCCGCATGCCTTCTGTCTGGCAGCGGGCCAACTGCCTCTCTGATTTGTCTAGTAACCCGTCGTTTTTCTTCTCTACGAGATTCTGCGGCAGAATTCTCTCCCGAACCCTCTAAAATCTCGCCGCCCAGCTCCGCGCCGAGCTGTCGCTGAACTCGCGCCTCGCTCCGGGACTGTCGCAGGCCAACCGGCGCGTCCGCCAGTGCGAGCAGGTCATCGCTGACCTGCGCCTACAGGCGCAGCTGCAGTCTGGCGAGCTGCGGGCCGGACGCAGCCGAAACCGCCGGCTGGAGGCGGAGCTGGCGGCCCAGACGGAGCGGGCGAGCGGCCTGGAGGCGGCTCTGGCAGCGTCCAACGAGTCGCTGGAGGCCGCCACGCGGGAGGTGCATCGACTTCGCCAGCAGCTGCCCACGGCTCCGGCGGCTGAGCGAGCCTGCCAGACCGAGGATTCCGCCAGTGTCGAGTCGACGACTGCGGCGACAGCGGCTGCTGAGGCGGAGGTGGAAGCGGCGCAGTCGAAACTTGAAGAAACTCGGAAACTTTTGCTGCTTGCGGAAGAGCGAAGCAGAGAGCAGGTGAGACTAGCGATAGAATGGTGATGGGGAGACAGGGAGAAATAGGGGAAGCTGGAGGGGGATGGAGAAGAGAGGGATGTTCTTCTGAAGGTTCGTTAAAGCAAGCCGAGGTGTCTGACGAGCTGTTTTTCCACAGCACAGCAATTGTCATCGCAAGAAACTCCCGCGAAAAACCGCTCCACAGGAAGCCAGCTTCCAGATGGAAAGATCCCAGTGGCTCGAGGAGAAATCCAAGGTGATCGGCTACCAGCGACAGCTTCAGGCAAACCAGAAACAACTTGTTGCAACTTGCCGACACCTGGAAGGCGAGGTGGCTCGCCTCACCGAGCTGCTGGAGTCGGGAATGAGTCCGCAGCTGCAAGGGAAGTAGCCGCTGGGACGGGATGACATTCAAGCTGAACTTTGCGTTTGAATTTGTGCCAGTTGATGTTGCAGCAGATGATTTATCAGTGCACCGCCAGCTGAGGGCTGAGGAGGGGCAGGTGTCCACCAACTGTGACTGAGGAGGAGGGGCAGGTGTCCACCAACTGTGACTGAGGAGGAGGGGCAGGTGTCCACCAACTGTGACTGAGAAGGAGGGGCAGGTGTCCACCAACTGAGGACTAAGGAGGAGGAGGGCAGGTGTCCACCAACTGAGGACTAAGGAGGAGGGGCAGGTGTCCACCAGCTGTGACTGAGGAGGAGGGGCAGGTGTCCACCAACTGTGACTGAGGAGGAGGGGCAGGTGTCCACCAACTGAGGACTAAGGAGGAGGAGGGCAGGTGTCCACCAACTGAGGACTAAGGAGGAGGAGGGCAGGTGTCCACCAACTGAGGACTAAGGAGGAGGAGGGCAGGTGTCCACCAACTGAGGGCTAAGGAGGAGGGGCAGGTGTCCACCAGCTGTGACTGAGGAGGAGGGGCAGGTGTCCACCAACTGAGGACTAAGGAGGAGGGGCAGGTGTCCACCAACTGAGGACTAAGGAGGAGGAGGGCAGGTGTCCACCAACTGAGGACTAAGGAGGAGGGGCAGGTGTCCACCAGCTGTGACTGAGGAGGAGGGGCAGGTGTCCACCAACTGAGGACTAAGGAGGAGGGGCAGGTGTCCACCAACTGAGGACTAAGGAGGAGGAGGGCAGGTGTCCACCAACTGAGGACTAAGGAGGAGGGGCAGGTGTCCACCAGCTGTGACTGAGGAGGAGGGGCAGGTGTCCACCAACTGAGGACTAAGGAGGAGGGGCAGGTGTCCACCAACTGAGGACTAAGGAGGAGGAGGGCAGGTGTCCACCAACTGAGGACTAAGGAGGAGGAGGGCAGGTGTCCACCAACTGAGGACTAAGGAGGAGGAGGGCAGGTGTCCACCAACTGAGGACTAAGGAGGAGGAGGGCAGGTGTCCACCAACTGTGACTGAGGAGGAGGGGCAGGTGTCCACCAACTGAGGACTAAGGAGGAGGAGGGCAGGTGTCCACCAACTGAGGACTAAGGAGGAGGAGGGCAGGTGTCCACCAACTGAGGACTAAGGAGGAGGAGGGCAGGTGTCCACCAACTGAGGGCTAAGGAGGAGGGGCAGGTGTCCACCAGCTGTGACTGAGGAGGAGGGGCAGGTGTCCACCAACTGAGGACTAAGGAGGAGGGGCAGGTGTCCACCAACTGAGGACTAAGGAGGAGGAGGGCAGGTGTCCACCAACTGAGGACTAAGGAGGAGGAGGGCAGGTGTCCACCAGCTGTGACTGAGGAGGAGGGGCAGGTGTCCACCAACTGAGGACTAAGGAGGAGGGGCAGGTGTCCACCAACTGAGGACTAAGGAGGAGGGGCAGGTGTCCACCAACTGAGGACTAAGGAGGAGGAGGGCAGGTGTCCACCAACTGAGGACTAAGGAGGAGGAGGGCAGGTGTCCACCAACTGAGGACTAAGGAGGAGGGGCAGGTGTCCACCAGCTGTGACTGAGGAGGAGGGGCAGGTGTCCACCAACTGAGGACTAAGGAGGAGGGGCAGGTGTCCACCAACTGAGGACTAAGGAGGAGGGGCAGGTGTCCACCAACTGAGGACTAAGGAGGAGGGGCAGGTGTCCACCAGCTGTGACTGAGGAGGAGGGGCAGGTGTCCACCACCTGAGGACCGAGGGTGTAGAAGTTCCACAAAGTTTCAAGGTACGATCTTATCAATTGATAGTTCATAAACTTTCGACCAGAGCCATACGCGTCAAAACTTTCTAAATGTTGTAATTCAACTTTCGAGCCTCGAGTTGATTCAAAGCAAAACTAGAAGGCAGGCTGCAGTTGAAAAAAAGCTTTGCTTTTGTATTAATATACATGTTCGTTAATTAACACAGACTTGCTTTCTCGGTTATTTGTTTATTTAAAGTACTGCTTTAAAATGTGAACTGTTATAATATTCTTTATTATCCCACAACCCACCCTTCAGGTCTGCCCTAGTCTCAATACCCATCCCAATACCCATCCCAATACCCATCCCAATAACCATCCCAATACCCATCCCAATAACCATCCCAATACCCCTCCCAATACCCATCCCAATACCCATCCCAATACCCATCTCAATACCCATCCCAATACCCATCCCAATACCCATCCCAATAACCATCCCAATACCCATCCCAATAACCATCCCAATACCCCTCCCAATACCCATCCTAATACCCATCCCAATACCCATCCCAATACCCATCCCAATACCCATCCCAATACCCATCCCAATACCCATCCCAATACCCATCCCAATACCCATCCCAATACCCATCCCAATACCCATCCCAATACCCATCCCAATACCCATCCCAATACCCATCCCAATACCCATCCCAATACCCATCTCAATACCTATCCCAATACCCATCTACATCAATAACTTTGGAAGTAATTGTAGTTGTGCAATTTCAAGAAAACCGATAAAGCTTATCGATGGAAGAGCTAATAATCAAGTGTGATATTAAAAGCATTTGCTAAAATTAAAAGTTCACGCGGAATCGGAATGTACACGGTACATGCAGCAGTGAATGCGCTGTAAGAGCTAACAGTTAACAGGTGATAAAGCAAACAGTCAGTCGGCAAGGAAATGCACTGCAACACACAGATACAGCACTTGAAAAGACACGGAATTGTGTAAAAGCATTTACAGAAAATTTCTTCATTTATACAATTATTGTTGGCAGTTGTGCACAATGAATGAATCGAAAAACTTCTGCACAAAATTGATGGATTAAAAATCGGTGCCAAAAGTATCAAATAAACTTTTGAAAACAAAATTCAAATATATTACACGGAAGAGGCACCTCAGCACGCGCGCGGGAAGTTTTTGTTCGTTTGTTAAAATGCAGAGAAATTCCGGAAAGTTCCGGTTAAGGCTAATATGGGTAGTTCAGGGACTCGCTGGACTGCTGGGAATGCTCATCTCGGCTGCGCATGCTGAGAACCCTCTGCGGCCTGGATATGAGGTTTAGTTTGAGGCTTAGTGGCAGTTCAGGTTAGATTGGATTGGCAGTTCAGGGTAGATTGGTTGGCAGTTCAAGGTAAATAGATTGGCAGTTCAGGGTAGATTGATTGGCAGTTCAGGGTAGATTGGATTGGCAGTTCAGGGTAGATTGGTTGGGAGTTCAGGTTAAATTGGATTGGCAGTTCAGGGTAGATTGGTTGGCAGTTCAGGGTAGATTGGATTGGCAGTTCAGGGTAGATTGGATTGGCAGTTCAGGTTAAATTGGATTGGCAGTTCAGGGTAGATTGATTGGCAGTTCAGGGTAGATTGGATTGGCAGTTCAGGGTAGATTGGTTGGGAGTTCAGGGTAGATTGGATTGGCAGTTCAGGGTAGATTGGTTGGGAGTTCAGGTTAAATTGGATTGGCAGTTCAGGGTAGATTGGTTGGCAGTTCAGGGTAGATTGGATTGGCAGTTCAGGGTAGATTGGATTGGCAGTTCAGGTTAAATTGGATTGGCAGTTCAGGGTAGATTGATTGGCAGTTCAGGGTAGATTGGATTGGCAGTTCAGGGTAGATTGGTTGGGAGTTCAGGTTAAATTGGATTGGTAGTTCAGGGTAGATTGGTTGGGAGTTCAGGTTAAATTGGATTGGCAGTTCAGGTTAAATTGGATTGGCAGTTCAGGGTAGATTGGTTGGCAGTTCAGGGTAGATTGGTTGGGAGTTCAGGTTAAATTGGATTGGCAGTTCAGGGTAGATTGGTTGGGAGTTCAGGTTAAATTGGATTGGCAGTTCAGGTTAAATTGGATTGGCAGTTCAGGGTAGATTGATTGGCAGTTCAGGGTAGATTGGTTGGCAGTTCAGGGTAGATTGGTTGGCAGTTCAGGGTAGATTGGATTGGCAGTTCAGGGTAGATTGGATTGGCAGTTCAGGGTAGATTGGTTGGGAGTTCAGGTTAAATTGGATTGGCAGTTCAGGGTAGATTGGTTGGCAGTTCAGGGTAGATTGGTTGGCAGTTCAGGGTAGATTGGTTGGCAGTTCAAGGTAAATAGATTGGCAGCTCAGGGTAGATTGGATTGGCAGTTCAGGTTAAATTGGATTGGCAGTTCAGGGTAGATTGGATTGGCAGTTCAGGGTAGATTGATTGGCAGTTCAGGGTAGATTGGATTGGCAGTTCAGAGTAGATTGGTTGGGAGTTCAGGGTAGATTGATTGGCAGTTCAGGGTAGATTGATTGGCAGTTCAGGGTAGATTGGTTGGCAGTTCAGGGTAGATTGATTGGCAGTTCAGGGTAGATAGATCGGAAGTTCAGGACAGATGGATCGGCAGTTCAGGGTAGATTGGTTGGTAGTTCAGGGCGCTCAACTCACCCCGCATTTCTATGCTTCCGACCGTGCAGTGCCAGGTGGTCGGACCTGGAGAAGCCGCGGCCGCAGATGCCACAGCGGAACGGCCGCTCGCCAGTGTGGCGCCGCCGGTGCCTCGTCAGCTCGTCGGAGCGGGCGAAGCGCCAGCGGCAGCCGGGCCAGGCGCAGGCGTACGGCTTTTCCCCGGTGTGGGTCCTCTCGTGCGACCGCAGGTGCGACAGTTTGGCGTAGGCCCGGCCGCAGCCCGGCGCGAAGCAGACGTGCCGAGCTGTCGAACAAGTCGAAGACGCAGCGGATGCTTCGCCGCTGCTTTTCTCACTGCGCCGACGCCAGCGCTGACGCCCGGGACTGCGCAGATGCGGGGGCGAGGAGACGGGAGAAGTCGGAGTTGGTAGCAGCGAAGGTGGCGGCAGCGGTGGCGGTGGTGGAGGATGCATTCCAGAGTTGCACGCGGTCGCGGAGTGCTCCAGGATGAAGTCGAGGTCCAGCAGGGACTCCCAGACCGGCCAGCAGCAGTCGTCGAGGCTGGCGCAGGGCTGCGGCTGCAGTTCCAGCGGCGGTGGCGACGGTAGCGGCGGCAGTGACAGTGACGCCTGCGAGCTGGCTGCGACTGTCTGAAGGGCAAAGTGGCATGCAATCGGTGCAGATCCTTGGATGTTCTTACCAGACTGACTCAATGAGAGAAATAGACCCAAAGCAGAGCAAACTAGATCAGACAAGACTCATGGTATCAAAACAAACTTGAATGATGAGACCAGACTCAAGATATCTGAAAAGACGCGAAGGATCAGACCAGATCAGACCAGACTCAAAGGATCAGACCAGACTCAAAGGTTCAGACCAGACTCAAAGGTTCAGACCAGACTCAAAGGTTCAGACCAGACTCAAAGGATCAGGCCAGACTCAAAGGGTCAGACCAGACTCAAAGGTTCAGACCAGACTCAAAGGTTCAGACCAGACTCAAAGGATCAGACCAGATCAGACCAGACTCAAAGGTTCAGACCAAACTCAAAGGATCAGACCAGATCAGACCAGACTCAAAGGATCAGACCAGACTCAAAGGATCAGACCAGACTCAAAGGATCAGACCAGACTCAAAGGATCAGACCAGACTCAAAGGATCAGACCAGACTCAAAGGATCAGACCAGACTCAAAGGATCAGACCAGACTCAAAGGATCAGACCAGATCAGACCAGACTCAGGCCGAAAGACAACACTAATTAATGTTTAACCTCAGATCGCTGAGTTGCATTCCTTCCGGTGTCCACTTCCGGGAGCTGCAGGGGGCCGTCCGCAAACAGGCTGTCTCTGCAGTAGTCGTGGTAGATCATTGCTGAGCAGTTGATAACCTTACTGTAAATTGACTCCGGTTGCAGTAAAGACCAACCATACGCATTCGGAAGGACAGCTCAGCGTCAGTTTAGTTTTGCGTTATCGCGCGCTCTCGCAGTTACCAAGAATTGTAGCAAATTTCTCAAACAGCCTATTATTTATTGCGCTGGGCGTTGCTCGCCACTCTGACCCTCAGACGTGTAGTGGAATTCCCGCGCAGTGTGCGACCCAGACTGTACATTGAGAATAAGTGTACGCTGGCGGCGCCTAGCCCCAGCTGTATTGCTGTTGTTACTAAAAATAGTTTTTTGAGACTGGCGTAGCAATAAATGCAAATGCGTGTGGCGGTCGGCAGCCATAAATGGAACGCTGAGTGTACCAGTCTAAATTTAGAAACAAACTTTCTATTTAATTTAGGTCGAAAGCGTGCTCAAATATTTAATGAGATTAGCTGGATTAATAGCTTCGTCGCTTCGATCCCTTCGTCTCTCGGGATTTAATCACATACCGACTTCAAACCCATAGAATATCTTATTTAAACTACTTTAATTTTGCGGGATGCATTCAGATAAATCCCGGAGCCATACTTGTGTGTCTATGGTTGAAGTTGGGGATGGGAGTGTGGGGGCGAAGCCCCTGCTGGGGGTGTGGGGGCTTCTTACCATAGACAAAATTTCATTAAGAAATGTCTCGAGTCACGAAGGAAGAGAAGAGAGAAGCTCGCTTATTTAGATGCATACAATAATCCTTACAATAATACAATAATCCTTGCAATATGTCCGGGAAAGTGATCGATTGAATCCCGCAAAATAAAATCTATGTCAATAACCTCCCTGAAAGTGAGCTTTAATGTGGTTTAAAAATAGAGAATTATATTGTAAGATTGTCTAACTTCTAAGTTAACCGCATTAATGGCAGGAGTTCGTATGAGTAGCTCTGATTTAATTAAATGATGTGTGTACTCCAGATAATACATAATATAATACGTTAGCTGAATCAACTGAAGCATCAAGGCAGGGGGTAGCGGGATCTACTGAAGCATTAGGGCAGGGGGTAGCGGGATCTAATGAAGCATCAAGGCAGGGGGTAGCGGGATCTAATGAAGCATCAAGGCAGGGAGTAGAGGGTAGCGGGATCTAATGAAGCATCAAGGCAGGGGTAGCGGGATCTACTGAAGCATCAAGACAGGGAATAGCGGGATCTACTGAAGCAACATTAAGTGTTGCTCGTACTCACTAAACCTTAAAAATTGCTTTGGTCCACTGCGGTTATAAAATCCAGCTTTCGTTGAATACTACTGAAAGTAGAGAAGCAAGAACACGTCAATGTGTTTAGAAAAATTCCAAAACATTTTTTTATGAACGAAAATCAAAACTAATTTGGGTTTTGGTATATTTACAAAAAATCTTTCAGACGTTCTCAAATGCGCAGCTCACTGGTCTACAGTGACGCTCTGGTGTGTCAGTGGCCCGGGCTCGATTCCAAGTGCAGTCGCATTAATTTGGGGCTAGATGGGAATCCCCAGAGTGGCTCTGCTCGTGCAGTTAACGGCCTTGAAGGCCAACCTTCCAAGGCGCAGTGAAGTGTACAATGTACATGCCTAACGATAAATAAGGTTACCGTAGGGACGCTGTACACTCCTTCGTAAGTCGGTGGAATGGGCGGAATGGGCAGTAATGCCTCTCGCCGGTTGTTGCTTAAAGTGCTCAAGGGTGCACACAGCCCATTTCTCTAACTAAACAGGTGTTCTCAAGTTATTAATTCTTTCCATGAGTTAATCAAGTATCAAAGACGGATTAGTGTTATTAAAACATTATTCGAAACAACAACTCTGTACAGAAAGCGAACTGATTAAAAGTGGCACAGAAAAATAAAAGCAAAGGAAAGAAATTGCGTTAAATTCTTTAAGCAAGCGGGAGCCCGCACTGAGCTCAGGCATCCAGCAGGTTAATAAGCGGCAGCTTGTTGAAGTCGCATCCGTGATCTCGGCTGTCGTAGAATTTCACCAGCTCGGAGTCGCACTCCGGCTGGGGGTGTCCGGCGTCCAGGACGGCCAGGCACTCGTAGCTTTGCGGCGCTGCAGTTCGGGGCTGGCCGATGGCTGCGATGGTCTTTTGCACCAACTGGTGCTGGTCGACCTGGCAGGGGCGGCGGTCGGGTTGAATATCCTTGGGGTTGCTTTGTTTGGGCATCTATGACTGCTTTGATTGGGTGTCCTTGGCTGCATTGATTGGGTGTCCTTGGCTGCTTTGATTGGGTGTCCTTGGCTGCTTTGATTTGATTGGGTGTCCTTGGCTGCTTTGATTGGGTGTCCTTGGCTGCTTTGATTGGGTGTCCTTGGCTGCTTTGATTGGGTGTCCTTAGCTGCTTTGATTGGGTGTCCTTGGCTGCTTTGATTTGATTGGGTGTCCTTGGCTGCTTTGATTGGGTGTCCTTAGCTGCTTTGATTGGGTGTCCTTGGCTGCTTTGATTGGGTGTCCTTGGCTGCTTTGATTGGGTGTCTATGGCTGCTTTGATTGGGTGTCCTTAGCTGCTTTGATTGGGTGGCCTTGGCTGCTTTGATTGGGTGTCTATGGTTGCTTTGATTGGGTGTCCTTAGCTGCTTTGATTGGGTGTCCTTAGCTGCTTTGATTGGGTGTCCTTGGCTGCTTTGATTGGGTGTTTTGACTGCTTTTTTTAAATGTCCTTGGCTGCTTTGATTGGGTGTCTATGGCTGCTTTGTTTGGGTGTCTATGGCTGCTTTGATTGGGTGTCCTTAGCTGCTTTGATTGGGTGTCCTTGGCTGCTTTGATTGGGTGTCTATGGTTGCTTTGATTGGGTGTCCTTGGCTGCTTTGATTGGGTGTTTTGACTGCTTTTTTTAAATGTCCTTGGCTGCTTTGATTGGGTGTCTATGGCTGCCTTGTTTGGGTGTCTATGGCTGCTTTGATTGGGCGTCTATGGCTGCTTTGATTGGGTGTCTATGGCTGCTTTGTTTGGGTGTCCTTG
This sequence comes from Macrostomum lignano, assembly GCA_002269645.1. Classification (NCBI taxonomy): domain Eukaryota; kingdom Metazoa; phylum Platyhelminthes; family Macrostomidae; genus Macrostomum; species Macrostomum lignano. The sequence continues at coordinate 90,447 of NIVC01000280.1, forward strand.
GCTGGGTTAATTAGGTGTCCATTCTAGACTTAGAGTGGACGACCCTCATATGAAGTACAAGTGAGCCCCAGTCTCGCTCACCTTGATCATTCGAACTCCGCTTTGGTGACAGGAAGCCAGGGTCAGGGCAAGCATGCCCGTGTGGGTTTTATCCGACCAGAGACTTTCCGGTAGAATGCAAAATAAAATATTGCTGAAAGTGAACAGCGAAAAGCAGGTGAGAATGTTTTATGCTCTGGGATCGGGATCTGGGATCGGGATCTGGGATCGGGATCTGGGATCGGGATCTGGGATCGGGATCTGGGATCGGGATCTGGGATCGGGATCTGGGATCGGGATCTGGGATCGGGATCTGGGATCGGGATCTGGGATCGGGATCTGGGAAACTCACTCTTTTCCGAGCCGATCCAGCACTTTGCGGAACCCACAGATGAGGCGCCGGTCGCGGCTGGCCAGGGTCAGACACACCTGCATCTAGCAGCTCAGCAAGTTCATCAGAGCCTGTGGTATGTCGTCAGCCACCATCACTCTGATTTATTGATGGAGAAAAAAATCATAGAGTATCTATTTTAATAATTAAACTGTCACATCGTTCTATTTTTTCTAAACTGGAATTCGATGCAAAGACACGGCCTACACGAATTGCCATTCAGTGATACGGGTACAGATAAATGCATGTAAAGAAGCCGCAAGAGAGCAAGAGAACATGCCCTGCACAGAACCTGAGTCAGGGCAGTAATTATGATTGGAATTTCTTCACATAGTTACCATTTACATGTAGCATGCAGTAGACGACATTTAAAAGTGAAGGTTGGTCGTAATAATTTTTTCAGAATTTCGATGTCAGAAGATTATGATTTTGAGTTTGGAAAGTGGCAGATTTCGATTTCAATTTTGATTTCGGCAGAAAATGCACTTTCGGAACATCTCTAAAGCACTCCCTATTTAAATCTGAGCACTCCCTATTTAAATCTGAGCACTCCCTATTTAAATCTGAGCACTCCCTATTTAAATCTGAGCACTCCCTATTTAAATCTGAGCACTCCCTATTTAAATCTGAGCACTCCCTATTTAAATCTGAGCACTCCCTATTTAAATCTGAGCACTCCCTATTTAAATCTGAGCACTCCCTATTTAAATCTGAGCACTCTCTATTTAAATCTGAGCACTCCTTATTTAAATCTGAGCACTCTCTATTTAAATCTGAGCACTCCCTATTTAAATCTGAGCACTCCTTATTTAAATCTGAGCACTCTCTATTTAAATCTGAGCACTCCTCTCTCCAAATCTCTCGCTCAAATCTGGGCGAGAGATTTAAATCTGAGCACTCTCTATTTAAATCTGAGCACTCCCTATTTAAATCTGAGCACTCCTTATTTAAATCTGAGCACTCTCTATTTAAATCTGAGCACTCCTTATTTAAATCTGAGCACTCTCTATTTAAATCTGAGCACTCCCTATTTAAATCTGAGCACTCCCTATTTAAATCTGAGCACTCCCTATTTAAATCTGAGCACTCTCTATTTAAATCTGAGCACTCTCTATTTAAATCTAAGCACTCCTTATTTAAATCTGAGCACTCCCTATTTAAATCTGAGCACTCCTTATTTAAATCTAAGCACTCCTTATTTAAATCTGAGCACTCCCTATTTAAATCTGAGCACTCCTTATTTAAATCTGAGCACTCCCTTTTTAAATCTGAGCACTCTCTATTTAAATCTGAGCGCCCCCATTTAAATCTGAGCATTTCCTATTTAAACCTAAGCAGTCCCAATTTAAATATGAGCCCTCTTTCTTTAAATCTCAGCTCTCCCCCATTTAAATCTCAGCTCTCCATTGAAATCTCAGCTCTCCATTGAAATCTCAGCTCTCCATTGAAATCTCAGCTCTCCATTGAAATTTCAGCTCTCCATTGAAGTCTCAGCTCTCCTCATTTAAATTTCAGCGCTCCCCATTTAAGTCTCAGCTCTCCCCATTTTAAATCTCAGCTCTTCCCATTTAAATCTCAGCTCTGCTCATTTAAATCTCAGCTCTGCTCATTTAAATCTCAGCTTTGCTCATTTAAATCTCAGCTCTCCATTGAAATCTCAGCTTTGCTCATTTAAATCTCAGCTTTGCTCATTTAAATCTCAGCTTTGCTCATTTAAATCTCAGCTCTCCATTGAAATCTCAGCTTTGCTCATTTAAATCTCAGCTTTGCTCATTTAAATCTCAGCTTTGCTCATTTAAATCTCAGCTCTGCTCATTTAAATCTCAGCTTTGCTCATTTAAATCTCAGCTTTGCTCGTTTAAATCTCAGCTTTGCTCATTTAAATCTCAGCTCTGCTCATTTAAATCTCAGCTTTGCTCATTTAAATCTCAGCTTTGCTCATTTAAATCTCAGCTTTGCTCATTTAAATCTTAGCTTTGCTCATTTAAATCTCAGCTCTGCTCATTTAAATCTCAGCTCTGCTCATTTAAATCTCAGCTTTGCTCATTTAAATCTCAGCTTTGCTCATTTAAATCTCAGCTTTGCTCATTTAAATCTTAGCTTTGCTCATTAAAATCTCAGCTCTGCTCATTTAAATCTCAGCTTTGCTCATTTAAATCTCAGCTTTGCTCATTTAAATCTCAGCTTTGCTCATTTAAATCTCAGCTTTGCTCATTTAAATCTCAGCTTTGCTCATTTAAATCTCAGCTTTGCTCATTTAAATCTCAGCTCTGCTCATTTAAATCTCAGCTTTGCTCATTTAAATCTCAGCTCTCCATTGAAATCTCAGCTTTGCTCATTTAAATCTCAGCTTTGCTCATTTAAATCTCAGCTCTGCTCATTTAAATCTCAGCTCTCCATTGAAATCTCAGCTCTCCATTGAAATCTCAGCTCTCCATTGAAATCTCAGCTCTCCATTGAAATCTCAGCTCTCCCCCATTGAAATCTCAGCTCTCCCCCATTGAAATCTCAGCTCTCCCCCATTGAAATCTCAGCTCTCCATTGAAATCTCAGCTCTCCCCCCATTTAAATCTCAGCTCTCCCCCATTTAAATCTCAGCTCTCCCCCATTTAAATCTCAGCTCTCCCCCATTTAAGTCTCAGCTCTCCCCCATTTAAGTCTCAGCTCTCCCCATTTTAAATCTCAGCTCTTCCCATTTAAATCTCAGCTCTGCTCATTTAAATCTCAGCTCTCCATTTAAATCTCAGCTCTCCATTGAAATCTCAGCTCTCCCCTATTTAAATCTCAGCTCTCCCCCCATTTAAATCTCAGCTCTCCATTGAAATCTCAGCTTTGCTCATTTAAATCTCAGCTTTGCTCATTTAAATCTCAGCTCTGCTCATTTAAATCTCAGCTCTCCATTGAAATCTCAGCTCTCCATTGAAATCTCAGCTCTCCATTGAAATCTCAGCTCTCCCCCATTGAAATCTCAGCTCTCCCCCATTGAAATCTCAGCTCTCCCCCATTGAAATCTCAGCTCTCCATTGAAATCTCAGCTCTCCCCTATTTAAATCTCAGCTCTCCCCCCATTTAAATCTCAGCTCTCCCCCATTTAAATCTCAGCTCTCCCCCATTTAAATCTCAGCTCTCCTCCATTTAAGTCTCAGCTCTCCCCCATTTAAGTCTCAGCTCTCCCCATTTTAAATCTCAGCTCTTCCCATTTAAATCTCAGCTCTGCTCATTTAAATCTCAGCTCTCCATTTAAATCTCAGCTTTGCTCATTTAAATCTCAGCTCTCCATTGAAATCTCAGCTCTCCCCCATTTAAATCTCAGCTCTCCATTGAAATCTCAGCTCTCCATTTAAATCTCAGCTCTCTATTTAAATCTCAGCTCTCCTTATTTAAATCTCAGCTCTCTCCATTTAAATCTCAGCTCTCCATTTTAATCTCAGCTCACAATTTAAAATCTTCTTGAAGAAATGATTTTCTCTAATCTATAATGATCTTTAGTCTAAGCATTGCAATATTGCATAGTTCTCAACAATGAAACAAAGACTTAGCACTCACGTGGACTCCCCGAGCACACTGTTCATCAATGCTGACGGAGAAGCGGATTTCCCAGCCTGCTGCTCCTCGGGTCTTTCGCTCATCGATAACCTGAATGAGTTGCAGAAATCCTGAATAGCTGCTTTCAGATAATTATTTGCTGAGCTGCTCGGAGTCCGGCCTGGATGTCCCCCCGAAGAGATTCCAGCCCTACATGGCCCGTGGCTCCGCACGCTCTATTTTATTTTCAAATTTTGCCTGTTGTGGTCGGAAAATCCAAGCATGCCCTCAGGGCCCTCAGGGGACGAGAGTAAACCAGTGTACATTCTAGCCTAGATGTACATTGCTATCTCAGTTGTACACTCCCCACGGGGGGTCGTGGATCATTTACTGCCCCGCGTGTGGCGACTCGTAAAGCCGCTGACAAAATGGTATGTATAAAACTTGCATTAAACTTGTTTATAAACGCAATATTAAAGACAAAATATTGTGCCTCAGTATTAGCATAGCATATATTTCAATTAATCTCATAATTAACGAGGCTTTACACCAGCTACTTTATTCTAATTTTGCTATATTAGCCACAAAAGTAGGGTACGAATGTTGTTATCGAAAACGAATAATCAGACCAAAAATTTTCAACACAAGCTTCTTTAGGAATATGACTGGCTCGGCTGGGCCTTGTGACAGTACGTGTTTTTCCAGATCTCAGACAGACAGACTGTGGAGTGAAATCTAAAAAATATGATCATGGGCAGCGTGGTGTACTTGATGATCTTCCACGCCTTCGTGCCGAAGTAGTTCTCGTGAAATTCCACCGATATGTGGCGCTTGGACTCGAACACTGCGGATATCCACATGGCCAGGTTGGCCACGAGCAGAGCGATCAGAATGCCTCTGGCTGGCTTCCGGCCCTGCGGATTCGCAGGGTTTTGTTTTTTAGAATCGGCTAGGTTCCCATGGCAACTCGCAGAAATGGGGTTTTATTGGGAGAATAGATGGGATTTCCGGGGATCTAACGGCTGCCAGGAGGTCTACCGGTTTCAAGGGAATCTATCAGTTTCCATGGGATCTACCGGTTTTCATGGGATCTACCGGTTTCCATGGGATCTGCCGGTTTCCAGGGAATCTACCGGTTTCCATGCGATCTATCAGTTTCCAGGCAATCTATCAGTTTCCAGGGAATCTATCAGTTTCCAGGGAATCTATCAGTTTCCAGGGAATCTATCAGTTTCCAGGGAATCTACCGGTTTCCAGGGAATCTACCAGTTTCCAGGGGGATCTACCGGTTTCCAAAGGAACTACCGGTTTTCAGGGCATCTACCAGTTTTCAGGGGGATCTACCGGTTTCCAAAGGAACTACCGGTTTCCAGGGGATCTACCGGTTTCCAGGGAATCTACTGGTTTCCAGGGGATCTACCGGTTTCAAGGGGATCTACTGGTTTCCATGCGATCTACCGGTTTCCATGGGGATCTACTGGTTTCCAGGGGATCTGCTGGTTTCCAAGAAATCTATCGGTTTCCAGGGAATCTACCGGTTTCCAGGGAATCTACCGGTTTCCAGGGAATCTACCGGTTTCCAGGGGGTCTACTGAATTGTCAAGGCAATTTACGGGTTTTGTCAGGAATTTATTAGGTTTTTTGGGAATTAAGAGAGATTCAGGGACACCTACGGGCTTCCAGTGGAACAGAGAGGGTTTCCTTGGTAATCTGTGTTTCCAAAGTTCGTTGCCAGGGATAATCAGTAAAGTTGAAAATCTATTTTTAGCGAAGAAAAATGCTTGCTAGTTTTCACCCAGAACCGAGACGCTTTCTAAGAAACCCACCTGAAGGAACAGCTTCCTGCTGAGCTTCCTTTTAGACAGAGCGGCAATCAGGAACGCCTGCGCCAGCGCCTGCCCGCCGTCCAGGAAGGACTTCAGCCCGTTCAGCTTGGTGATCACGGCCCGCCGGCCGCTGCCGAAGAGGCAATGGTCCGTCTCCAGCTCGTCTTGATGCTCGTCCATCAAGCAGGAGGCGGACGAGACGACAACGAACAAGTTGTAGCAGAGCAGGCCCGCCAGGCCCACGAACAGCAGGTTCACGTCCAGCAGGTGAACGTCCCGGCTTGTCAGCGTGAGATTCCGAATGGACTGGTATGAGCCAATCGAGCACATCGCCATGGTGACGAGCAGGACGCCGCACTCGGCCGCTAGGACGGCGATGGTGTAGGCGTCCCGCTTCTGTTGGTCCCGCTGCGGCAGCAGGACCAGAGTGGCCAGCGGGACTACAATCAGGATCACGATTAGCAGGCCGAAGAACAGACCTTTGTGTGACTTATGGCAGGTGGTGAAGAACTTCTGCGACCGCACCGGCCGCGGCAGGTCGTAGCGACAGGCCTCCGCATCGGCGTATTCGGCGCCGACCTTCTTGAATAGCTTGAAGCAGATGGCGGCCGAGATGAGGCCGTACTCCACCGCACACGGGTACAGGAAGGGGCTGAGCGAGTGCGAGGGCGCCGCTTCCGAGGCCAGCGCCATGGTGCACTCTGTGGGATCCGAGAGTGGGAGTCTTTTAAGACTTTCTGCCTCCTTAGATCCTGCCAGATACAGATATGTAAGACACAGATATGTCAGACACAGATATGTCAGACACAGATATGTCAGACACAGATATGTCAGACACAGATATGTCAGATGCAGATTTGTCAGACACAGATATGTCAGATACAGATATGTCAAATACAGATATGTCAGATACAGATATGTCAGACACAGATATGTCAGACACAGATATGTCAGATACAGATATTTCAGACACAGACATGTCAGACACAGATATGTCAGACACAGATATGTCAGACACAGATATGTCAGACACAGATATGTCAGACACAGATATGTCAGACACAGATATGTCAGATGCAGATTTGTCAGACACAGATATGTCAGATACAGATATGTCAGACACAGATATGTCAGACACAGATATGTCAGACACAGATATGTCAGATACAGATATGTCAGGTACAGATATGTCAGATACAGATATGTCAGACACAGATATGTCAGATACAGATATGTCAGATACAGATATGTCAGATACAGATATGTCAAATACAGATATGTCAGATACAGATATGTCAGACACAGATATGTCAGACACAGATATGTCAGATACAGATATTTCAGACACAGACATGTCAGACACAGACATGTCAGACACAGATATGTCAGACACAGATATGTCAGATACAGATATGTCAGATACAGATATGTCAGATACAGATATGTCAGACACAGATATGTCAGACACAGATATGTCAGACACAGATATGTCAGGTACAGATATGTCAGGTACAGATATGTCAGATACAGATATGTCAGGTACAGATATGTCAGGTACAGATATGTCAGATACAGATATGTCAGACACAGATATGTCAGATACAGATATGTCAGATACAGATATGTCAGATACAGATATGTCAGACACAGATATGTCAGACACAGATATGTCAGATACAGATATTTCAGACACAGACATGTCAGACACAGATATGTCAGACACAGATATGTCAGACACAGATATGTCAGACACAGATATGTCAGACACAGATATGTCAGACACAGATATGTCAGATACAGATATGTCAGGTACGGATATATCAGATACAGATTTGTCAGACACAGACATGTCAGACACAGATATGTCAGACACAGACATGTCAGACACAGATATGTCAGACACAGATATGTCAGACACAGATATGTCAGACACAGATAATGTATTCCTTGCTGTGTGTGCTCAGGAACCAATGGACAGCTGATTGTTCTTCTATCATCTTGAGTGTGTAGCGAACTATCTAACTGACCTCACCTGTAACAGAGCTCGCATTTCTCGCTGTCCTATTACTGCCCAAAGCGCCTGTCGGATGGTCGAGCAGATTTTTTGTTAGCGCCATTTTCACCTCGAAGATGACGGCTTTCATCCAGATGCACAGGTTGGTCACAATCAGGTGGGCCAATGCGAACTTCACCGCGCTCGGATACACGGAAACCACAACCTGAAGAATTTGAACTTGATATTCATTCAAGCTACTGATAGTAGAAATGCAAGAATAAGGTTCTAATTAAATGCGGTGACAAAAAAGTGCATCTCGTCGCTCGCATCCGGGTCTGGTCTTCTTCTGCAGAGTTCTTTCCCTCATTCCACTCCTCCACTTTACCCTTGTCTTTAGCAGAAAAAAGATTCGCAAAGAGAAGAAACGGCTGCAATAATTGCTATTAGGAGAAGACTTCGGCGACTTCAAACGAATCTTAGCGGCCCCGTTGGCAATCTATCCATTTCTGCGTTTGTAAATATCTTTTCAGCAGCAGCCATGCACTGTGCAGATAAACAAATAGATAAAAATCCAACAAGAAATCTTAAGTAGCTTATGCACTTTCACTGCACTGTGAGAGGGCGACGGATGAGGCTAAAGGGGGAGACAGGTGAGGCTAAAGGCAGACGGGTGAGGCTACAGGGGAGACAGGTGAGGCTACAGGGGAGACAGGTGAGGCTACAGGGGAGACAGGTGAGGCTACAGGAGGAGACAGGTGAGGCTACAGGGGAGACAGGTGAGGCTACAGGGGGAGACAGGTGAGACTACAGGCAGACAGGTGAGGCTACAGGGTAGACAGGTGAGGCTACAGGCAGACAGGTGAGGCTACAGGAGAGACAGGTGAGGCTACAGGGGGAGACAGGTGAGGCTACATGGGGAGACAGGTGAGGCTACAGAGGGAGACAGGTGAGGCTACATGGGGAGACAGGTGAGGCTACATGGGGAGACAGGTGAGGCTACATGGGGAGACAGGTGAGGCTACAAGGCAGACAGGTGAGGCTACAAGGCGGACAGGTGAGGCTACAGGGGGAGACAGGTGAGGCTACAGGCAGACAGGTGAGGCTACATGGGGAGACAGGTGAGGCTACAGGGGGAGACAGGTGAGGCTACATGGGGAGACAGGTGAGGCTACATGGGGAGACAGGTGAGACTACATGGGGAGACAGGTGAGGCTACAAGGCAGACAGGTGAGGCTACATGGGGAGACAGGTGAGGCTACAAGGCGGACAGGTGAGGCTACAGGGGGAGACAGGTGAGGCTACATGGGGAGACAGGTGAGGCTACATGGGGAGACAGGTGAGGCTACATGGGGAGACAGGTGAGACTACATGGGGAGACAGGTGAGGCTACATGGGGAGACAGGTGAGGCTACATGGGGAGACAGGTGAGGCTACAAGGCAGACAGGTGAGGCTACAAGGCAGACAGGTGAGGCTAAAAGGCAGACAGGTGAGGCTACAGGGGGAGACAGGTGAGGCTACAAGGCAGACAGGTGAGGCTACAGGCAGACAGGTGAGGCTACAGGGGGAGACAGGTGAGGCTACAGGCAGACAGGTGAGGCTACAGGCAGACAGGTGAGGCTACAGGCAGACAGGTGAGGCTACAGGCAGACAGGTGAGGCTACAGGCAGACAGGTGAGGCTACAGGCAGACAGGTGAGGCTACAGGGGGAGACAGGTGAGGCTACATGGGGAGACAGGTGAGGCTACATGGGGAGACAGGTGAGGCTACAAGGCAGACAGGTGAGGCTACAGGAGAGACAGGTGAGACTACAGGCAGACAGGTGAGGCTGCAGGGGAGACAGGTGAGGCTACAGGAGAGACAGGTGAGGCTACAGGAGAGACAGGTGAGGCTACATGGGGAGACAGGTGAGGCTACATGGGGAGACAGGTGAGGCTACAAGGCAGACAGGTGAGGCTACAAGGCAGACAGGTGAGGCTACAGGGGGAGACAGGTGAGGCTACAGGCAGACAGGTGAGGCTACAAGGCTACACATTTTCTCTCAGACTTGTTCTCTCGCTTTTAGCGTTTCCTTCTGCATCTTTTAGATTCTTTTCTCCAAAAATGCTCTCGAGCGGGGACAGCCTCTGAGAGCTTTGAGATTTTATTAATTATTAATGAGCTCCTATATCGAGCGGCGCTGACCATTACCAGCTAGTGCAGAACTGGCTCACCCTGTGGCTCTTGAACAGATGAAACGTCTGCAGCAGGATGAACAGCAGGTGGACCAGCAGCTGCACCTGCCACAGGTTACTGCGGCAATGGGCGGCTCCTCCGGCTGCTGCCAGCGGCTGCTCAACCGTGTCCGCCAGCTTGAATGCGTCGTGAATGATCACCCCGAATCCGAAGACTGCGAGCGAATGGGAGTTGAGAAAACTGCTGATGAGAAATCGAGTGGATTGCTAGTCTAGCCTATCAATAGGAATGGAATGGATTGCTAGTCTAGCCTATCAATACGGATAGAATGGATTGCTAGTCTAGCCTATCAATAGGAATGGAATGGATTGCTAGTCTAGCCTATCAATACGGATAGAATGGATTGCTAGTCTAGCCTATCAATACGGATAAAATGGATTGCTAGTCTAGCCTATCAATAGGAATGGAATGGATTGCTAGTCTAGCCTATCAATAGGAATAGAATGGATTGCTAGTCTACCCAACCAGCCAGTCCAGTAAGAATGACTAAAATTTCATATACACGAATGATCCGAATGCATATTTTTTCATCAAACTGAGCTGATTAGCAAGTTAAGAAGACAGACATTCTTCTTCTGAGCTGAGAGTGCAAGCAGAAACCTGGATGGCGCTGACTTGGCCCAGACAGACAGACAGGCCGGCAGAGAGAGGGAAGAAGAGGAGGCAGACCCGCCTGTCAAGTGTCGCATGTCCCCAGATGCATCCAAGCAGGCTGCTTCAGCCTCCTCTGTTTCACTTTAATCTGCTTTTTTTCTGACGAGACATGTTGGCAGAGAAATTATGATGAGCGCTGCGTTGATGAGACATCAGTTTTAAAAAGCAGCTCAACCCAACCAGTGGAAAAATCGCCCCTTTGATGTGACGAAAGGTTTTGGGCGGTACTCGCATAAACAGAGACAGGAGCTAATTAAGCAAAACAGGAGAAGAAAGTTCTTGTCACAATTAATTAGCAAATTAGAAGTACGATTCAAAATTTAATCAGAAACCAGATGTGAGATAGGTGAGATACCGGATGTGCGGCTGATTAGATACCGTATGTGAGCCAGGTGAGATACCGGTGGTGTGACAGGTGAAATACCGTATGTGAGACTGGTGAGATACCGGATGTGAAAATGGTGGGATACCGGATGTGGGACAGGTGAGATACCGGATGTGAGACTGGTGAGATACCGGATGTGAAAATGGTGGGATACCGGATGTGCGACTGGTGAGATACCGGATGTGGGACAGGTGAGATACCGGATGTAGGACAGGTGAGATACCGGATGTGGGACAGGTGAGATACCAGATGTGAGACAGATTATTTTACAGGTAAGCAGTTAAATATGAAAGAAGCTCATTCATAGCCGCTCACTGATGACTCCCAGCCGCATGTACAGGTTGATGCCCTCAGACGACATCCAAACTGCTGGCGTCTGTCGCTCCCGCCGACGCTCGCTCTGTTGTCGACGTCGCCGAGCGTCCACCTTGTCGAGCCAGCTGCCAAATCGATGACGCGCTCGCACCAGCAGCGAGCGGACAGCGCCCTGAATCCTCGCCCGGACGCCTTCGGCCGCGTCTGTGACGTCATTCTGAGCGTCGGCGTTGACCTCCTCGTCGGCGACTTCGCAGTCGAGAACGGCGGACCCGTTGGTGGCTTCCACGGCGGCCAGCTGCAACTGCTGCTGCCGCTTGTCTTCCCGGAATCGGTAGATGACCAGGCTGATGAAGGCCAGGAAGGCCAAGCCAGTGGTGTGCATGTAGAGGTAGAAGGCCTTGTGGGCGGATCGAGATATTGGCGATTTTATAGGAGCTAGCTGTCTAAAAGTACAAACTCGATTGTGATGCGGAATCTAGATGCGGTTTGCAACAATTCAGGGTCTTAGATTCGAGTACTCGGTCAGTTTTATTCTGGCTACTTTGGCATCGGCAATTCCTGAATCATGTGTTCGGACGCATCAGGTTCAAGGACTCGGACAACTCAAGGACATCTGAGGGTCATGGATTCGAACACCTCAGGGCTTGGACTTAAACATCTCAGCATTCAGGGATTCGGACACTCAGCATGATAGATTCGGACACCTTAGCATGACGGATTCGGACAGTCGACATGATAGATTCGGACACTCAGCATGATAGATTCGGACACCTTAGCATGACGGATTCGGACAGTCAACATGATAGATTCGGACACTCAGCATTATAGATTCGGACACCTTAGCATGACGAATCCGGACACTCAACATGATAGATTCGGACAACTCAGCATGATGGATTCGGACACTCAGCATTATAGATTCGGACACTCAGCATGATAGATTCGGACACTCAGCATGATGGATTCGGACACCTCAGCATGATAGATTCGGACACTCAGCATGATAGATTCGGACACTCAGCATGATAGATTCAGACACCTCAGCATGATAGATTCGGACACTCAGCATGATGGATTCGGACACCTCAGCATGATAGATTCGGACACTCAGCACGATGGATTCGGACACTCAACATAATAGATTCGGACACTACAGGATCACGGATTCGGACAGTGCTGAATGTACTCAAATATTGTTGCGGTGCGCAAGCCAACGCATTTACACAAAGCTCAAAAGTACGAATGCAATGAATATTCCCAAGCAACCGTAGTCACAGAATGCAGCCCCTCCCCTCTCAAGCTGCCACAGCGGGGCCGGGGCGGAGGCCTGCAATCAGAAGCCATGCCTGCCCAGTCGCGTCGCGGACTGGCCGCCGGAGTGCCTGAGGAGCTCGCGCACGTATGAGCAGAAGTTATCGAGAGAGCGAGAGATAGAGAGAGAGAAGGAGCGGCCGACCTCGGAGCTCACCTTGGCCCGGCTCATTCCGGCCGAGTGGAAATGGAACAGATTGGCCGGGCAGGCGGACAGCTCGCATTATAATCAGGCACCCCCGCAGGGCAATATGCTACTCCAAGATTTTTAATCCCATGAGCGGAGGTCGCGGGGCAGGCGGAGGGCGGGCGGTGCATTATACATAGAAATATTCCGCCCCGCCCCCCATGTTCCCGCGCTCGTCCCATCGGACATCGAATTTTTGTTTTAACTGGCTCGATGGAAATTTCTTCTTTTCGATATGATTTTTCTGATCCGGGATGGAGAAGAGCTTCGGCATCGTTGAGCAGAAATTTTCCAGCTTCTGCGCATGACGGCACGTCATTTTCTCGTCCCAGCGATCATATATATTTTATTATCCCATTTTCGGATAAAGTCCAAAGGGTTGGAGCACGAAAAGCAATGAAAGGCATTGGGGGGGTCTGAAGGGATGAGATGCCTGATCCGGGATTTCAAAGCCTTTGAGGAAGAGCGCTCGAATCCTCCATGAGTCTCTACGAATCCTTTGAGAACGACTCAAGTCTCACCTGGTCGTAGGTCTGGTGCTTGAGGGTCCCGCTGGCCAATCCGTCGCACACCGGGATGACCACGCCGAGCATAGTGAAGGTGATGCCGTACAGAACGATGAACGAATTCACCACGTCCTGCGAGCTCGAGGAGTCGCCGCCGCCGCCGCCGCCGCCGCCGCCGCCACCGTAGCCACCGCTGCGTTCGTCCTCAGTTTCGAAGACGCATTCGAGACTGCTGCGCAATTGGAGTTTGTCGCATGCTGATAGAGCTTTACAGAACTGACCACAGGTCCGGTATCTCACCTGTCTCACATCCGGTATCTCACCATTCACTCATCCGGTATCTCATCAGTCGCACATCCGGTATCTCACCTGTCTTACATCCGGTATCTCACCTGTCTCACATCCGGTAATCTCACCTATCTCACATCCGTCACATCCGGTAATCTCACCTATCTCACATCTGGTATCTCACCTGGCTTACATCCGCGGTATCTCACCAGTCTCACATCCGGTATCTCACCTGTCTCACATCCGGTATCTCACCTGTCTCACATCCGGTATCTCACCTGTCTCACATCCGGTATCTCACCTGTCTCACATCCGGTATCCCACCTGTCTCACATCCGGTATCTCACCAGTCTCACATCCGGTGTCTCCCCTGTCTCACATCCGGTATCTCACCTGTCTCACATCCGGTAATCTCACCTATCTCACATCCGGTATCTCACCTGTCTTACATCCGCGGTATCTCACCAGTCTCACATCCGGTGTCTCCCCTGGCTCACATCCGGTATCTCACCAGTCTCACATCGGGCATCTTCCCAGTGCTGTCTTTCCATTTTTAATTTTTCTGCAATCACGAAAATATAGTCGCAAAAGCCAGTAGCAAAAATTGTTAAGCAAGAACCGACTTAGCAAGGAACCAGAGAGACGGCCAAGGAGCCAGCCACAAGCTTCGGATTAAATTTCCTTTAGTCACGAACCCGTCAATCATTTAGACGAGAGTTATATTTTGATTAATGTACTGATTGTACAGTGTAACAGCAGTAAAGATTCTTTGCGATTTCAGGACTGAGAGAAGTTTTGAATTAGTTCTATTTCTCACCAGGGAAACTCTGTTGCCATACGTACATAGATCATTTGTCTTTGAGCTGCACTCAGCCTATATGAGTTGTTGAAATCA
>NIVC01000280.1:110000-160000 GCA_002269645.1 Macrostomum lignano
TTGGAGCTGCGGATTCAGAAACTGGACGGAGAGAAGCTGCTAGCACCGAATCGAGATTAACAAATCTCTGTTGGGAGCACTAGGAACTGTTGACGATGAAAATAATGTTAGTAGGCTTATCTGATTCAGATTTTTAAGGTAGAGATAATCAAGGCTGTTTATTATCTGATGAAGTAGTACTACCTTTATGCTAGCACAGTCCTCTCCAGTTCCCAGATCTGAGAGCTCCAAAGTTCATTTCAACTTTATTATTTCATGATTCGAACCAGGTTCTGAAACTCCCAGCATTCAGCTGCATTTTATTCAAACTGTACAATTTATCCTCCACTGCTTAAGTATTTGAGTCTTGCAGTTAGATGAGAGCTTAAAATACAACATTATTAACTGTAAATTGTACAAATATTTTCTAAATACAGCTCTGATTTTTATTTTTCATTTTTGCTGAACCGTACGGCAGTTTTGGTTGAAATCGAGACAGATCTCTCTGGGAAGCCAACTGCAGGGCTCGGGTACAATGGAGAGCCAGGCACCATCCAATGAGGGCGCTGCATCCCACTGGTTCCATCGCCCCTCTGAAATGCAGAGAGAACGTTTATTTTAGCCTGCATAGCATTGGGTAGCTCCCCACGTTCAACATAAAGATCCTCAGCCCCCATTCTAACAAATCGCATTTGGACATAAGCTTCGTGGTAAGTAAGCTTCTAACTTTCTAGTCTGTATATTAATGTTCGTGTATAATACCTAATAAATTGTCACCGATCGAAACGGCAAGCAATTGCCTAACCCACATGCACAGCGTACGTATCCTTACACTTTGAACAAGCACTCACGGTCTGCACCATGCATTCAAACATGGCCTACGCGTACTAATAGGAATTGGAGCAGGAAATCGACGCCGATTCTAGCAGCAGAAAAATGAATGGCTGTAAAAATCTGGAGAGCGTTGCTAGAATAAGGCTAATCTAATCGGCCTTGGATCAGTTAGGATCGCCTGCACTGTGGCGTGAAAGCCCTGGGAGAGACGAGAGCGAGATCAGATTGGGAGGCAGAGCTGGTAGGAGAACCGCAGAATATTAGGATTCTAACAGCAATTTCGTGCAGTCCTTGCTTCTTTGGGGAGAACGCCCAGAGCCAAGTAATGAATTGGCCTCGGAGAAAAATAATGGATGATGTGTAACTTAGTCAGCTAATGCATCTTTAATGAGAATAGATTCGAACTGACCCAAACTTTTTCTAGCTAGTGAGGTCGCTACGGACGCCATTTTTATTTCCAATGGTCCTATTCATCTTAAGCTCCAAAAAATAAATTATCCTTCATTCCATTTGAGGATATCGAGAAAAATTAAGTCATATATTGATATTTTCATAGCCAGCACTTGCTATGAAAATATCGTCACATAAAAGCAAAAACAAAGTGTAAAATAATGGAAGACATTTGCAGGGGCGGGTGTGCGCACAGAAAGCTCATTCGCGTGAAAACTATCTGGACAAATAAAAACGCCATGACCCTACTGTTAGGGTGAATAAAGCAAGTAGCACGAACCATGAACAATCTAAAAATAGTCATTTACTCAATGCTTATTCGTTCATCGGTTACAGTTTGACACTGTTGTGAGTGAGTAAATCTAAGATCCTCTTGGTCCTTGTGCCCCTTCCCGACCCCTTGGCCTGGCCTCCAATATAGAGCTGGATAGGTGACGCCCTTGTGGTTTGCAGCCTTATAGGTAGTCGCGATATCCTGCCTGATAGGAGACTCGCCCTCGGATAAAAGCCTTCCAGACTCGCTCCAATAGTTAGGCCTTTTTCCAAGACTTCTGGGTTTCCCCGCTCTTGGATGGCTTTAAGTAGTATACCCAACATTTTTCGATTTTCCAATTCTGTTTTTGGCGCACTCCCGAGGACTTGTCTGCTGGGTGGACTCTGTCCTAGCACCGTCCCTGATTCAAATTTTTGGGTTGGCGGTGTCTTGTACCATAGGCTTGGGTTAGTAGCACCAAAATTCCCCCTGGCCTAGACGTCGGGGTCCAATCAGGTGGGTATCTCGGGCTTAGGCCCCTGGAAGTGCCCCTCAGCGGCAGAGCCCCCCTCAGGGCTGATCCGCGGGAAGCTCGCTCTTTCCACCCTCGTTTAACAACAACAACAAATCTAAGATATACGAGCGCATGAGCCATATATGTGGCTTAGTCGATAAACAATTGCAGTAAAAGTATATTTAAATGATACTTTACAAGTAAAATAAACAAAATTTGCAAATGAAGTGTCATGACTTATGGAGTGGGGCCGCGCGGTAGGGGTGAAGCTTGGTTAGAGCCTAGTGAGCAGTACGTACGGTAATGTACATGCGCGGGCCACCGTGCCCCTTGGCCTAATAAATATAATACAGAGCGTGGAGGGTTTTGCCTCAAGTGAGTTACTCCAAAAAAGCGATTGACTTGACTTCATTACAGAAGTATACAATAAAATGATTTAAAAAGGAACAAGTAACATGAAGGATGAAATTTGAAGAGGAGAGAAAAATATGACGCGCATGTGTAAGCAAATAAAGTATGAGACAAGTACACCTATATACAAATTGACGTTGTTCATGAAGGATGCATCCTTTATGTTTCTTCTTCATTCCATGTATCTTCTTGCTCATACTTCATTTGTATATTTTGTTTTAATTAAATATCACTTAAATATATTTTCATTAAAACTTTTTATCGACTGCCACATATGGCTCCTATATCTTAATGTTTTACTCGCAGCAGTGTCAAACTGTTACCGATGAACGAATAAGCATTGAGATTGTCCATGGTTTGTGCTACTATTTAGAAACTAAAAGTTGAGTAGCAGCTGCTAAATAGCAGTTAGCAGTGCCTCATGAAATTGGTCCCAGGAGTCGAGCATGCCGATGAGTGGCACATAGTTCAAGCTGACACTGATAATCGACCATCAGCCTTGCCTGAATTCCTCGGTACCCCCGGCGCACGACACGACCACGACCTGGCGCATGCTGTGGATGGAAACGAAGAAGCTTTCCTGAAGCTATTTCTGACGGATCAACTGTTTGAAGATATTAGCCGATCGACCAACGCAAAAGCTTGGAAGATCTTTCAGGAGGCAGAGACCAAGGATTCTGTACTGAAGCTGGTGTTAAACTGGCGTGATTGCTCAACTAATGAAGCTCGAAAGTTGGTGCTGCTCATGGGAGTCGACAAGAAGCCAGAAATAGCCAGCTACTGGTCAACCGATCTGATCTTTCACTGCCCGTTTCTTTCCAAGCCTTTCTCTCTATCAACAGACAGATTTCTCTTGATTCCACCCGCTCATGGTTAATAGGATCAAATTCAAATCTTCTGGGATCAACTTGAGTAGAAAGTTCTGGCTCGTAAATAAGCAGCGCTAGTCAGATTAAGCTACTGTATTTCAAAAGCACACCATTTTACGATGCATTGGTTGGTCTATTTCGGAAACTCAAATGTCGTTGACTCGCTTCAACTGCATCTTACTGCATCGAAAAAAAATTACAGGTCATTTCAGTGTGGCTCCCACCGATGTCTCCGTTGAGTTCGGTAGTCCTGCTCTGGCTGGTGTTTCCGCTACTCCATCTGGTGGCTGCTCTCGACCCAGCAACCAATGCTGATGTGCCCGCCTGCCGCGCCTTGGCTGCTGCCGCCGGTTCCCAGACTCTTCCCTCTTGTCACGTGATCTTGGCCCCCACCCTGTTTGGCTATCAGTGCAACGTCTCTGTGATGATCGAGGTGAAGACTGTATATGGCTTGGACGAGTCCGAGCTGCTGGAGTGGTCGGGCTGGGTGCTGGTGGTCTGGCAGGACCTCAGACTGGCCTGGAACGACAGCGACGGTAACGTGCCCCAGTTGAAGATGACGCGCGGCCAGATCTGGATCCCGGATGTGGGATTTTGGAACGCCAAAGAGATCGAGTTCATGGACTTGCGCAATGCCAAATTCAGCGACACGACGGTTTTTGCCAACGGAACCGTCAGTCTGTGAGTTAAAGTATTTTAAGTCTGACTTCTGCTGATCTTTCGCGCCAAATACTACTGTCTTCTGTGACAAATTCGATACACTCGTAGGAAATTGATGCTTGCAAGATGCAATGGAGCCGTCCATTCTATATACGGTAAGATATCACAAAAGCCCCCGACTAGGCAAATAGCTACTGAGATTAATTTACGATGCATAGTTAACTTGTTAGAACCAATAACAAAAATATGAGATCGTAACAACCTGTGAATAAAGCAGTTAATCAAAATTTACGTACTCAGACCTGCTATTCTGAAGCAGAATGCCAGCTAATCTAAATAATTGTTCGCAGGTATGTGCACACAGTGATTCGGTTTCCGTGCCAGATCGACATGTATCTGTTTCCATTCGACACCCAGACGTGCAAACTGGAGTTTGGTGGCATCAGCTCGGATCTGCACTTTTTCAACTTCACTATGGAGAGTCGCATGAGCAGCGCTAAGGTGGACTCAACCTTCTACTCCGTTGGCGAGTGGCACCTGGAGAGGCTGGACCAGACCTCTTCCAAGTACAACGCGGCGGGTCAGGAGTTCGGCTACTATAGCATCGAGTTCCATTTGAGACGAAAGCCGCTGTACTACGCGGTGCTCATCTTGCTGCCATTCGAGATGCTGTCACTCCTGGCCTGCGTGATGTTCTTTGCCCAGGAGCAGGGCGATCAGGCCAGCATCTCCATTGCCATCATCATGTCAATGTCGCTCTACATCCTGATCGCTTCACAGTCGGCTCCCAAGTCCATGAACCAGATCCCACCTCTGGGCTACTTCCTCATGGTGCAAATGCTGGTGCTCATATTCTGCACCTTCGCCGCCGTGGCAGTGTTTGAGCGGATTAACTCGGAGCGAAAACGGCGATTCGGTGTGATTGGCTGCGGGATCTACCTGACTCTCTCGGCAGTCAACGCGGTTGGCTTTTTATACCTATGGCCGCTGCTGGCTGCTCGCTGAGGCCGGAGAGAAGCGGGGAATCTCGCTAGTATTTGGCAGCAGCAACCCGAAGAGTGCAAAGCAGTAGAGCAATGAATGCAAATAATTTTAGAATTTTAGCTAATTTTTATGTCAATAAATTGTGGCGGGCGTTTTTCAGTTTTTATCAGGTTTTTTAGAATTGCAACTGACTTATTGCTTTCATCAGTTTGCGCTCTTATTCTAACTTACTTTCACCGGGACTAATTGTCGAGACAACTGCGTTAATATTGTTATTTATAATGAAATAAAAAGCGGTGTATACTTTCTTTACAATTGCTTTACTCTTACTGCTATCAGTAAGAGCTTCAAAAACAAATTGATAGAATCAATTAAACTATCGGACACAATTGGTTGTAAAACTTGAAGAGTTTATATTGGGTGGTGATCAGTCACTCAATAAACTCCCACTTCTAGACACTGGGGAACAAGTGCCTAGGTATATACAAAATCGAATAACTCTTACTGCAGCGGATACTCTTGCGGTCGGTAGTGGGCGGAGCTCCTAGTCTTGTTGTCTGTAGGGCTAGCTAGCTTGCTGAGCGGTTGCGGCGGCCGGTTCCGGTGAACAGCTGTGTTGTCTCCTGGAGTCCTTAAATTTATCTGTGGGTCGACCAAAACGAGAGCGAATCAGAATTCTTGACGATCCTCGAGCTCGGAATTCACAATAGAACGTGCGCCCTTATGAACAATTGAATTCTTTAACTTTCTGTAATAGGTCCTCCAGAAGGGCGTCTTCTTCGTTACGTCCGAAACGTAACGGAAAACTCAAATCAACTCAATAATCCTCTAGGAATATATCCTAGGAAACAAGGAGGCCTTTCTCAACAAATGTGTTGACAATAAGTGGCTCTCGTAAACTCAATTAATCAACTTATTAGTGCTATAGCAAAGAACTAAAACAGGTAACGCTTACTAATCTGTCCGGATTTCTTCTCTCAGAGATGGGTCTTCTTAGTTAACGTATTCCAAGGTATTCCTTGAGACCGCTCCGAGTCTGAATTTTTGACTCGGATTTTCGCTTATATTTATAGTAAAATTTTGATGAAAAACTGGTTTAAAATCGGTTATTTACTTAGGTCACGTATGTTTGATTAAGAGGTCATGAATGTTTGATCATTTCCATATATGGAATTAAACAAATAAAACTCCCGAGAACCGGTTCCTTGATCAAATAAACGTCGTTCCTACGTAGGGCTCTGAGTCACTTCGCGCATGACTTGCGCATGACTCCTTCTAAAAACAGAATTTCTAAAAATAGATATGACTCATCATGACTCATTAAAAAAATAGGTTGCGAGTTTAAATTGATTTTATTAGAAAATTAATTTGAGTAGTGCAATACGGTATGCCTAACGAATCTGTACAAACTTGTACGCAGCTAACTGGACTGTGTATGCTGTGTTTTGCCCTAGGTTGCTTTACAAAATTCACAATTGCGCAGCGCTATACAACCGCCGGTTTTCGACTTTCAGTGGCGGATTCAATTTGCAGAGGCACACGCGCTATTCCGCCTGCCGCTGCGCACGAAGGCTTACAACCACACTAAGATGAAGGAGATGAAAGAGCAGATCAAACTGAGACTCTTTTATGCTTACACAGTCAATTCGCAGTTTTCGTTGCCTCTATACTGGCAACAAGACTACAAATCCACCTAAACAATTTGCTAGCAGTTTTTTCAGTAAAAGATTAGAACTGTCTCAGAAAATGCAGCCATGCAGCGCTCAAGGTGAACTTAATTTTGACTGATTGGTCAACCTTCTGTAAAAATGCAAGAGATTATCAACTTGATCAGTCTAGTAAAAACATTCTAGCAAAATTAATATCAAATATTCTCCTTATATTTTAAAACAAAGCGTACACAAAAAATTAAATTTTTGTGTACGCTCGTACTCTTGTAGGATGCAGTGAGTGGCCGAGGGCCGCCAGACGGCCCAATATTAAAATTTTGATCTTAACTATTCCCGATCTACTTGTTCTACAGAACTGTTACCACGTAATGTACGTAAAGTAAAATACACGTATAGCTTACAACGTACGCTAAATTGGCGCTAAAATATTTTGTTCAGTGACTGGCAAATAAAACTTTGGCCCCTCGCCAAAAATATTTCGTTGCGCCTGATTACATGTTTGTTGTGGTGACATTGCGACTATGGATCGGTAATTTTAGTAATAGCTACTTTGTAACTCACCTGTGGCTCTGGCTTGTGACCCCCTCCTGATGAAAATCCTAGCTATGCCACTTGCATGATGAGACTATTGGATCATTGATAGCTACTATAAAGTTGAACAGAAAAAGAGACTCAGATAAATGTGAGTAAAGTTATTCTCAGAAATTTTCATCGTAAAAAATAAAACCATGAAAACGTAATTATGTCATTAGGGGCCGGGGTTAGCCAAAGCTATCTAAGTTTTGAGTGCACATGAAGGTACAAGTTAGAACCCATGCACAGATAGGCAGCAGAAATAAAACAGCTTAGCCTAGAAAATAATATAACTTTGTCAAACATTTACATGTTAGTTACGAAAAATTCACGAGTTCCGCGAATTGAGCATGCTAGGGAGAATAAAACAAAGCAAATTATAGGAAAGAAAACCATAAATTTTTTATTTCACAAACTTTGTAATAAAAGGAAAAATTGCTCCATATCGACCATTTACTCAATGTTTGCTGTCTTAAAACTGTCAATTCTTGAGTTATAGCGTTGTCACGCTCGTATCTCTTTAACATTTATCAATATTTTAGCTATATGTATTATAGGTTTTAGAGTGCTTTTGATAAGCTGGTGTCGTATCAAATCATCTAGCATCAGGTAGCCAAAGTCCCTAGCTAGTCCTAACCTAAGTCCAACGAAGAGTAAAGGAATCAGTAAATATAAAACATTTAATCACAATGTCGTGCAATCCAGTTCTATATCAGCTATCTTATTTTATTTTCTTTGTACATTAGTTTAGAAAGAAATTAAGATAAAAAATAAAAACATATGCAGTTTTATTTAAAGCGCATTAAAACTAAAGCTTAGAATGGATATTTAGGATATTATTATTTTTTGTGGATTTTTGAATTGGTAAAATTACTAGTAAAACCTAAAAAGCATCCTGTAACTATGTCTATAAGTCTGAAACTTTAGCTTTAGTGAAGTTCAGGAAAATATAATATTTAAGAAATTTATGCATTATTTGTATCATATTTTATGCACTATCAGATATTAGTTAATAGGCCAATTTTGCATAAATTTATATATAGTCTTAATTTTATTTTATAAAATAATTTGTATTTTTATAAACTTGTATTATGTGCAGACATGTCTACTTGACTCTACTATACCTTAATACCTACCAATAATCGAGAAGCACTACAGACAATAGAAAGTTTCTGTTTAATTACTGTTTAAGCACACTTAAACAATTACTTGTATATTGACTATATTAAAATATTTGATAAATATTTGTACATTAAAGAAAGTGCTAAAAATGTAATTTATTTGTTTCAAATACATTAAATATTTTACTACTGAATAATTTCATGTGTATTTGATAGTTAATTGCTATGTGGACAATGATTATATCTTAACATTCTCACAGGCTTGGTACCTGTGGACGGCAGTGGTGGGGGGCTGCCTGCTTGGCTACGCTACCATCTCCTGCCTTCTGCTGCGCTACCCAAGCGTTCTGCATCGGCGCAAGCGCAGGACGTTCGCGGCCGCCCACATCAGTCACCGCGGCGGCGCGGGCGAGCTGGCCGAGAACACCATGGAGGCGTTCCGTGCCGCGGTGGTGCAGCACGGCACCCACATGCTCGAGCTGGACTGCCAGATGACTCGAGACGGCTGCGTAGTAGTTGCTCACGATGAGCAGCTGGACAGGCTGTGCGGCTGCGAAGGCCGAATCGATGAGCTGGACTATGACCAGCTGCCTCCAATCAGCGCACGACTGGGGATCACGTTCTCTCCTGGAGCGGAGATGGCGTCCGGCACTGATAGGCGCATACCGAAGCTCGAGGAGGTCCTGCGTGCGTTTCCCGGCCTGCCAATGAACGTCGATGTGAAATTTGATAGGTAATTTTTGTGACAAGCTAACTCACGTATTTCTCAAGTTAGCTTTGGTTGAAAATCGTTTGGCCCTTTCTACTGGCAACTAATAGCCTGTTTACCGAAGTCGCCATCGGCTATGGAGCAATCATGCGACAGCTGCTTATTGTGCTAAAGGACCTTTGGGACTCGATAGCGGTATGGCACCAATTGTGCTAGATGAGCTTTGGGACTCGATAGCGGTATGGCACCAATTGTGCTAGATGAGCTTTGGGACTCGATAGCGGTATGGCACCAATTGTGCTAGATGAGCTTTGGGACTCGATAGCGGTATGGCACCAATTGTGCAAGAAGATATTTAGGACTCGATTGCAGTATGTAAACTTGTGCTAATAGACCTTTGGGACTGGATGGTAGTGCCTCCTAAAGGTAGGAATCCAAAAGACCTTGGACTCGGTTCCAATCGTAAGATTCTACCGAATGCAAGGCAAGATTTTGAATCTATGAATAAAAATAAATGATTTACTGAATGACTGAAAAGGCTCAAAAGTGATCTTGATAATATAAAAGTCAATAAACTTATCAGATTAAAGCATTTAAATGGTCGGTAATGTCAACTTAAAACCCAATGCAGCCATAGCTTTAACTTGACTTGTTTGTGGACCCTGTGTGACCACAATGACCAAAATGTCTGCGATTTTCACTGGAACTCCTGAGAAAATTAGTCAAAGAAGGCTTCACCACAGGCTAGATTTTGCATTTTCTATTTAAAATTTACCTCAAAGTTCTTTCCTCACTACAGGCGCGACCTCATGGAGTCAATTCTGCGCATGCTTCGCGAGCACAATCGTCTCGACGTGACAGTGTGGGGCAACTGGTCTCACCGCATCGTCACCCAGCTGGCCCGCCTGGAGCCCCGGGTGCCCCGCCTGTTCTCTCTGCGTCGCATCGGCCTCGTGCTCCTGCTATTCGTCACTGGCCTGCTGCCGTTCGTGCCGATCTCTGAGACTCACTACGAACCGCCGATGCCGTCAGTGTTCCTTGATCCCAGCGCCAAGGAGTTCTGGCGCCGAGTACCATGCCCGCTGCGCTGCCTACTGCGGGGCCTGTTTTGGGTCTTGGACTGTCTGATCATGTCCCCCATGCTGATTGGCCACCTGAGGCTGCGGGGCATCCCCACCTTTGCCTGGGTGGCCAACACCGAGGAACAGTTCGTCAGGGCCTTCCGGTGAGGCCTTATCGCCTGACGGACTTGCGTACACTTCAATTCTTTTCTTTACCTGATACTTTCTTCATACACCTCACCTGGCACGTACAATACTCGCCTGACACACACACCTAGAGACTCGTACTTGATCAAAGATTGTTCCAACTTGGTCGAAGTAATCTTTATGTAACTTTAAATAGTTTTCACCCGACGAACTGGAATCCTCCCGATTCCTAATGACTCTCTCATCTCCTCATTACAAACCGACATTCCCAGCGCCGGATGCGAAGGCGTCATGACCGACTATCCATGTCGTCTGCGCGCTTTCATCGACTCAAATCCCTGGTGCTTGAGAGCCTACAATGAAACCGTGGAGTCTCTGCAGGAGGCGGCGGCGACAACGAATGCCACTGAGGGCGACCGACTCATCAAGAAGGAAGATCAGCAGCAGCAGCAGACGCTGGAACACTGAAGGCAGCAACCGCAAACTTATCGAAAAAGTAGCCATTGATCTCTGTTAATTACATGTTGATCTTCCATGCTGCTTTTTAAAGCTGCTAATCATGCTATTTAAGTATCCAGTCAAATTATATGGAACAATTTTTATACATTTTATATACTATTTCCTATAGTGCTCGAAGTATGACTACTAAAAGTAGACAAATTTTGTTGAATAACCATGACTCCCTTGTCTTATTTAAAATTTGTGCTATTTCGTAGATATGACTTTTCCAATTGCGAGTAAATTGCGCACTTAGCTCGTAAAATTATTTTGTCTGCAACCGTACTACTTACATTATTCTGAAGCTTTTAGTTTGGCTTATATTCAATTATGTACTTAAACGCTTTCAAAAAAATTGTATATACGTATTTTTAAGTAACTTTTGCTGCAATTTTTTTAGGACAAAGAAAAAAATGGAGATGCTTTTTAAGAAGCCTAACTATTGGAAACAGGAAATAAAACAAAACTAACTTGTGCGTTTTCCAAATGGAATTTTCCTGGGATATTGGGATGCGGCACCACAGATTTTATACAAGTTTTGTCAGTCACCTAAATTTTTAGGGCACCTTATTTCACAATTTGGCATGAATTTGGGGCGGCTCATCTTCCGTTTCGGGGGAAGGCTTTTTCTTCCCTAGCAACGCTGCAGGGAGGCCCACATGAGCTCCCTGACTGGCACCTCGCCTTTGCTCTAAGTGGGTCTTCGGACAATTCAAGTGCTCTTACTGTCATTCAGCGGTCCTTGAAGCTGGCCATGATTGGCTGCCGAAATTCAGCCAATAACAGGTCAATCTAACTTTCCTATAAAGCTTACACCCACTGCTTCATGGTGAGACGTCTCTGCAATGTTTTTTTTAATTTGTCAGTCAATAAATTCCACCAAGAAACATGATAAATCTGAGCTTTTGCTTGCTGCTTCTATCCTTGAGGGAGGTCGGGGGTTTGAACCCCACTTGCGCGAGCCGGTGGCGGTGGGTGCGGACGCAGCTGTGCCCTCCCACTCCGAGAGCAGCGGAGCTCCTGCAGCTGCCCACCCAGCTCCAGTGCATCCGAGTGTGCACGCTGCGGCTGCCGAAGTGCAAGGCGGCTCACTTCAAAGACTCCGTCTGCTCTCTGGCTGTCGACTTCTCACAGCTGCTGCTCTGGTCGACCTCGGGAGGACTCGGCCAGTGCAGCAGCCTCACGCTGGCGCCCGTCCTGCTGCAGCTCCTCGCCTTCTTCGACTTCAGGGAGTCGCTCGAGAAGGCGGCGGGCAGCGCGAGCATCAGCTCCGAGGGCTTCGACGTGACGAGAGACTCGAGCGGACTGCACTTTGCTGGGAGGATGACGTCATACCTGAAGCTGAGCATCCCGGGAGAGCAGTGAGCTTCTTCATGAAGGTGCGACGGCCTTCAAGGCCAAAAACGTCTACATGAAGATGTACTCTGACCTTGGTTCAAAATTGACCAGCTTTTACGAGTACAACGGAGCCCTGACATTCAACTACGCACCACTGGGCAGGCAGTTCAGTGCGACGTCGCAGTTCATGCAGACGGACGCCGACCCCGCCGCGTTCTTCCTGGCCGTGGCCGCCAGCAACGTCACCGGCGCTTTCGTCTTCTTGGATGACCGTTTCTACGAACTAAATGGCTCGGGATTCGATCAGCTGACCGCTGACTCGGAGATTCGACTTGGCTACTCATCAATCGGAGATGACGGCTGCCTGTCCGGGACCGTAGTCTGCTTCGGCATCGCTCAGTGGAAGCTGAGCGCAAGCGCAGAGCAGCTTGGCGGACTGGCCCGATTGTGTAACTGAGTCACTTCAGGTGTGGCCTGCTGTAGTGTGTGCTGTAGTGAGCTGTGGTGTGCTGTGGTGTGCTGTGGTGTGCCGTGGTGAGTTGTGGTGTGCCGTGGTGAGTTGTGGTGTGCTGTAATGGACTGTGGTGTGCTGTGGTGTGCTTTGGTGTGCTGTGGTGTGCTGTGGTGAGCTGTGGTGTGCCGTGGTGAGTTGTGGTGTGCTGTAATGGACTGTGGTGTGCCATGGTGAGCTGTAGTGGACTGTGGTGTGCTGTGGTGAGCTGTGATGAGCTGTGGTGTGCCGTGTTGAGCTGTAGTGGACTGTTGTATGCTGTGGTGAGCTGTGATGAGCTGTGGTGTGCCGTGGTGAGCTGTGGTGAGCTGTGGTGTGCCGTGGTGAGCTGTGGTGAGCTGTGGTGAGCTGTGGTGTGCTGTGGTGAGCTGTGGTGAGCTGTGGTGTGCTGTGGTGTGTGCTGTAGTGGACTGAGGTGTGCTGTATTTTTCTATAGTCCACGTCATCAGTAAAATTTTGCTTTTGTTAAAAAAACATTCAGTCGCATATTGACGCAATGGTCTCAGCATGAAAACCTGGTAGAGCAGAAATAGACTTTTCTGCTGCTGAGAAGGTTGACTAGTCAAATAAAAGTGAGCAGTTTGTTGTCACACTCGACAGCAACAGCTTTCTTTTTTTTACATTTTATTGGGAAATTTGCAGCAGGTGCCTTTCAGGTGATTTGAAGGATCTGTTGAAGAGCGAGCATATATTTCTGAATTTTTATTCTACTGAATCTGATGGAGTGTCAGAGGCTTTTTCAACTCTGCATCTGCATGCAGGGCTGGGAAGAATTAACAAAGGGATTGCTAGATTTTATTGGGAGCCAGAGGCTCTGTCTCCGTCCAGCTGCCGCGTTCGCATCATCAGGGGAGGGATAAGTGTAGCAGACATGAGATATTGTAAGCTATTATTGACAGTGCTGGGAGTTCAGGTAGGGTCAGGGAGTGCATAGCATAAATAGTGACAAGTGAACTTCGTTCCATAGGTTGTTGGGTTACGTAAACTTATTCAGTCGAATACTAACCGCGGCTAAATTTGCTTAACTTGCCATGGCATCAACCTCAATAAAATTTTGTTAATGAATCTTTTGAAATGAAAAAATATCTGTAAAAATCGGGAACCGTGAGATCAGCTGATCTAGCTGAAACGCTGCACTCTATGGCAATTAGTTGTCAACTGCACCCTCGAGTTTTTTCTCTGCGGCTTGCTGATCGATAAGAATTTTCGTCTGCCAATCTCGTCCCGTCCGTCAGCCCAAGCCGTCATGAAGCCTCGCCGGCCAGGCGCCAACTCGGACAGCGACGGCAACGCTGGTCCCGCGCCGTTCTACAAGGCGCCGGAGTTCTGCTGCGCACAGGGCCTCGCCGACTATCGCTGCCAGCCGCTGGTGCCCGCCGCCGAGCTGCGCCGCGAAGCTGCGCTTGCCGACGTGGCTGCCGACCTCGGCGTGGTGCCCGCGGCGCTGGAGGAGCCGGAGGTGGCCTATCATACCGACAGAAAGCGTCTGGTTCTCTGCGAGTGCGACAAGTACTACTATATGTACTATCGGTGGGTTCCGTTGCTGACTGTCCATTCCGTGGGGTGGGTGGTGCTGTGGGTGGTGGGGTGAGTGGTGGAATGGGTGCTGGGGTGAGTGGTGGAATGGGTGCTGGGGTGAGTGGTGGAATGGGTGCTGGGGTGAGTGGTAGAATGGGTGCTGGGGTGAGTGGTGGAATTGGTGCTGGGGTGAGTGGTGGAATGGGTGCTGGGGTGAGTGGTGGAATGGGTGCTGGGGTGAGTAGTGGTGGTGGTTTGGGTGGTGGAATGGGTGCTGACGGTTCTATTCGCTGAGCAAAGACCGTTATACTCCAGCGACCCGGCGGCACCCAGCGCCTTGTCCTGCTGCAAGTCCACCGGGCGGCTGCACCTGCTAGCGAAGTCGTCACTGCCGCGGCCGGTGCGGGCCACCCACGCGGCAGAATTCGACGCCTACCTGGGCAGATTCGAGCCGCGGCTGCCCGGCTGCCAGTGGAAGCTGTTGCTGGCCGGCAGCAGCGAGCACGTGGGCCACACGGGCTCGGGGACTCAATCCGGGCGGTCACCAGCTTGCAGCTGCTGCCGCTCACCTGGTACCGCCCGATGACTCGAGGTCGCCTGGACGCCGTGCCGCCTCCCGCTGCCGACGCCTCCGAGGGCTCGGCCGGGTCCGGCCAGTTCTACGCCGACTTTGAAGGACACCTGAAATTTCACCTGGCCGGCGTGTGGGCCGAGGAGGGCGCCGAGTGCGAGCACCTGGGCATCGAGTGCCGGCACCTGGCCTGCTGCGGCAGCCGGGCGCAGCTGTTCTACTCTCCCACTGGTGACGTCACTCGGCCGCTGCTCCAGGAGCCATCGACAGCTGCTGGGGCGTCAGCGCAGAAACTGAGGTGCGTTAAACTGTGTTGCCAAACGACTGTTTATGGGGGTGTTCCAAGCACCAGAATGCTAAGATTGATCCTATTTTTAGCTCTAGCTTTGTTAGAATGCACAATGAGGTACGTTTTATCTACATACATTTTGCACATTCGAATCTGCTATCTATTAAATACTTCGTATATGGTTAGGACTTGAAATTTCTGCACGTGTATTTAAGTAGCCATTGTAGAGTACGAAGTATCCCACTGTTTTAAAATTCAGTCAGTCAGTCAGTCAGTCAGTCAGTCAGTCAGTCAGTCAGTCAGTCAGTCAGTCAGTCAGTCAGTCAGTCAGTCAGTCAGTCAGTCAGTCAGTCAGTCAGTCAGTCAGTCAGTCAGTCAGTCAGTCAGTCAGTCAGTCAGTCAGTCAGTCAGTCAGTCAGTCAGTCAGTCAGTCAGTCAGTCAGTCAGTCAGTCAGTCAGTCAATAATATAGTCCATCTCCTTCCTGAAACCTTCCCCAAGAATTCTAACCTCGGTGCAGGAGTACCTGTGGAACTGGTTCGTCATACCGGACATTGGCAATCTGGCGGAGGCTGAGCTGGACCGCTGGCTGCATCCCGTGATGCAGGGCTCCGCCTTCTCCGGCGTGGAGAAGGACGAGTCCGGCGGTGCCTGCTGCAGCCTCACTCTGGTCACGCGGCTTGGACGGTCGCGCGGCGGCCTTCGTCCACTGCGGACGGGAGCGGACGAGTTCGGCCGGGTCGCCGGGTCTCGCCAGTGCGAGCAGCTGCTTGACTGGACGGCTGGCAGCGGCGGCGGCGGCTCCCGCCAGCGGATGGCCTTCGTGAGCCACTGCGCCCAGTTGCCGCTGCTGATGAGGCGCAATTTCCCTCTGATCGACTCGATTGGTCCCTCATCGATGTCGAAGCAGCCGCAGACGCAGCAGCCGGCGGTGGAGCTGCACCCGGACTCGCGCAGGCAGGCCGCCACCCTCCGCCGGTGGCTGTCCGGACAGCTCGACCGGCTCGCCCGATTCGGCGGTGGCGGCGCCTCTCCACTGCCGCTGCTGCTACTGCGGCCGTCGGCGTCGCCGCTGGATCGGTCGGGCCAGAGCCACTGCCAGAGCGCCAAGCGGCTGTCCGACTCGCTGGAGGCCGCCTTCGAAGAGCTGCGTCGCCAGCTGAAACTCCTCAGCGCCGAAGCCTCAAGCTCGGCGGGACCGCCACCGTCGGCCTGGTCCTACCTGGAGCTGCCCGCCGCAGACACTGGCGACGAAGCCGTCCTGGCCATGGTGGCCGCCAGCGTCGGCAGCCTCCGTCTGGTTGGCAGCGGCAACAAAGCCTCGACAGTCTCGCGCCAGACTTTCAGCGTCTGCATGCTGGACGTGGAGACGGTCGAGTCGGCGCTGCCAGACTTGGCCGCGCTCGGCCAGGCGATGCTGGTCGCTCAGCTGCGCGGCCACTGCAGCGGGAGCGGCGGTGAGGCGGCCAGAGCGACTCGCTTCGTTCGCGGCGTCCTGCAGCTGGCCGAGCACGCCTGGCAGCTGGCCAGGGACTCGGCGCGGCTGGCCGAGGCTCAGCTCGTCACCGACCGTCCGGCGCGCATGGTGGACGATCGGGTGAGGACTAAAACCGGCCATGTGATGGCGCTTTCTCACTGCTAGCTCAACCTCTCGCCTCACAAACATTTGCTGCTGCAGACAGTGGACCCTGTGCCATTTTAGTCCTCTCTATCCGTATGAAATTCACCGGAAATTCACCCAGAACAAAGCCGGTATTAAGAAAATTAGCAGTCTGAATGTCTTAGCTTATACTCGTAGTTTAGATTAGCACTAAGCAATTAGTGCTGGAATTTTTAAACCAAGGGAGACGGATATCTCTGCGGAAGCTCAACTGGCCTATCCAGTAAAGTCTCCCGTCTTCCTGCAGGTGAGCATGCTGGCCAAAGCGGACGCCTGGATGCACCTGGACCTGCTCACGCAGCTGGCCACCGACATGATGCAGCGCCGGCCGCGCGGCCCAGAGACGCTGCTGGCCGCGTGCTCCCTGGCCACCTGGCCGTCCGTGAACCGCAGCCGCACCGGCTACCTGCACTGCGGCTTCGTTGCCGATGGAGAGGAGGTTGAACCGGACAAATCGGCCGGCCGGGCTGCACCTGACCCGGCCGAGGCCTGCTTCGCCTGGCTGGTGGCGGCACTGGAACGCGGGCTAACAGCAAGCGAGTCGACTCAGCAGCGTCCGTTTCTCGGCTCCGGCACCCTGGCGCTGCCAGCCGGGCCGGCCACAGAGGTCGCAGCCGCGGCTGCCGCCACTCTCGCCAGCGCCGATAAGCCGCTGGCCAACCTGATGAAGCTGACGCTGCGTCACGGCCTGCTGGCTCTTGTCTGCCGGGACCGGCTCCACCTGGTCAATCTGCTCTGCCTGTGGCGGCTGCCTTCGATCTCAGAAGGGTCGACGCCTTCGGAGCTGTCCGCCGCTGTTGACGCGGCTGTTGAATCTGTCACCGCCTCCTGCCCAGTGGCTGCCGTCTGGACTGTACCAGCCGAGGAACTCGCTGGAGTCAGCCTCCGACTGGCTGATGGCGGCAGCGGCTTCCTGGTCACCATGGGCTTCCGCTCCGCGCCACAAACTGTCTGCGGAGTGGTGACTGCCACCCCCGGGGTCAGCTGGACCGGGCGCCAGCTGGAGCCACGTGATCAGCGCTGGCGCTCTGCTGGCGGGGAAGCCCTGCGGTTCCTGCGGCTACTGGAGGCCCTGCGGCCTTCTGGGTCACAGAGCCCCGGGCTGCTGCGCTTTCGCGGAGTCGGCGCCTCCGTCGCTGAACCCAACGACGTCTCGGCGGGCGAGCGTCGCCATCCGTACGAATTGGCCAACGGACCCGCTCTGCTGCGGCGAGCTCTGACTCCAGCTCGACGGGGATCGACTGACGGGCCGTCAAGCTGCCTGATGGCCGACTGCCTGCGGGCCTTTCTGCGTGCCGGTGCTGGGCAGTAGGCTGAGGCAAAATGGTCGCTGCAGCTCCAGTTAAACAAATCTGAAATTCGTCCATGCTCCATCGGCTCGGAATTTCTGCATACATTTTCTGACTGCACTATTGATACTACTGCTAAACTACTGACTTTTTTGAAAATCAATTTCTCCGATTTTATGCAGTTCCTGTTTGCCTTTCTTCAACGTCCTTCAAATATATTTAGCAACCAATTTCAACGCGAAACTCTGTGAAAGGCTAATCTCTTTTTGAAAAATTTATTTGTTGAAAATCAGCTTGAAAAACTAAAAAAACGTTTGGGATTTTCTAGTAAGCTGGTTTGCGGTCAACTGCAGTGCGTTTCACACCGAAGTATTTTATTAAAATACTGTAAAGTTTTGTGGAGAAAGCAAGTAAGCAAGTATAAAGGTCAAATCAAATAAAAGAATTCCAGCCTGAATAACCAGGACAGTAAAATTATTTACAGCTCTCGACTCCTGTACCTGTTCAGCTGCCTCTGACGGCCCTCGGATGAAGAAGGTCAAGTCAAGCACGATTGTTAAGCAGATTTTACCCGCTGTCACCGTTTGCCAGCAAACTTTTACTGGCACACGCAGAGCAGAGCTTGTCATCGGTGCGCAGGCAGCCGGCTTCTCTAGTTGGATCGCATCTTCTTCGAGTTGAGGTGCTCCTCAACTGACAGCATTTGCTCAACTTTGCACCGCAAAACGTCCAAATGCAACAGAATAAAAGTGTAAATACCAATAAAGCCACAGCGATGATCCCCAGAACATTTTTGATGGACGGTGTGACGCCTGGCTTTGGCGATGATGCTTCTGTAGGAATTCTGCCTCTGCCAGCCTGTTGGTCAGCTGTTCCACCGAATTCTACTCTTCTAGTTCCGTTTTCTACTCTTACTTTCTCAGTAGCTGGCTCGGTTGTTGCTACTTTTCTTTTAACTGTAGACAAAGTAATGCTTTTGTTATTATCACCGTCTTTATACTTAATGCGTTCAGTTACGCCATCGACGCTTTTGTTAAAACCTTCAGAACTTCTTTCCACGCTGCTTACGGTTGTTTGGCCACTTTTACTAACTACGTTTGAAGTCGAAGTTTGACCAAGGCTAGCGTTTTTCGTTTGAACGCTGCCGCCTCCGACCATTCGTAATGGCTTTGATTGACCAACAACTCGACTTACGGTCTTGAAGTTATTTTTCCCACTGCTGTTGCCTTCCGGAGCTGCACCGCCGCTGATAGAGCCATTGGTGAGGCCGCTGCCGCCTTTCGGAGCTGCACCG
The DNA here is from genome assembly GCA_002269645.1 of Macrostomum lignano. Classification (NCBI taxonomy): domain Eukaryota; kingdom Metazoa; phylum Platyhelminthes; family Macrostomidae; genus Macrostomum; species Macrostomum lignano. The sequence goes on from NIVC01000280.1 coordinate 129,203, forward strand.
TCGCTGATCAAGCTCTTGGTGTGACCACTGCCGCCTTTCGGAGCTGCACCGTCGCTGATCAAGCTCTTGGTGTGACCACTGCCGCCTTTCGGAGATGCACCGTCGCTGATCGAGCTCTTGGTGTGACCGCTGCCGCCTTTCGGAGCTGCACCGTCGCTGATCAAGCTCTTGGTGTGACCACTGCCGCCTTTCGGAGCTGCACCGTCGCTGATCAAGCTCTTGGTGTGACCACTGCCGCCTTTCGGAGCTGCACCGTCGCTGATCAAGCTCTTGGTGTGACCACTGCCGCCTTTCGGAGCTGCACCGTCGCTGATCAAGCTCTTGGTGTGACCACTGCCGCCTTTCGGAGATGCACCGTCGCTGATCGAGCTCTTGGTGTGACCGCTGCCGCCTTTCGGAGCTGCACCGTCGCTGATCAAGCTCTTGGTGTGACCACTGCCGCCTTTCGGAGCTGCACCGTCGCTGATCAAGCTCTTGGTGTGACCACTGCCGCCTTTCGGAGATGCACCGTCGCTGATCAAGCTCTTGGTGTGACCGCTGCCGCCTTTCGGAGCTGCACCGTCGCTGATCGAGCTCTTGGTGTGACCACTGCCGCCTTTTAAAGCTGCACCGTCGCTGATCAAGCTGTTGGTGTGACCACTGCCGCCTTTTGGAGCTGCACCGCCGCTAATCAAGCTCTTGGTGAGCCCGCTTCCGCCTTTCGGAGCTGCACCGCCGCTAATCAAGCTCTTGGTGAGCCCGCTGCCGCCTTTCGGAGATGCACTGTCGCTGATAGAGGTCGTGCGACTGCTGACGGAGCTTTCGCTGGCGTGAATTTCTTCGAAAAAATTGCTAGTTTGGCTAACTTTTCTATAGAACAGCCGCTGGTCCTTAGTCGGGCTCGCAGCTTTGTCGTTGAAAAGTGCGTTCGCTGTTGCTGCGAGAATTGCCAGTAGGAAAAGTTTCCAGGCAATCATTTTGTCGGTTTCACAAGCTGCTTGAATTATTTTTAATAATTCGCTCGTATATAGCTGAGAGCTCGTGGGGAGTCTTATATACATCTATTTTGAGAGTCGTATTACAAGGTACGTTTGGTAGTGTACATATTTTTTACTAAATTGGTGCTATCCTGTACATTACTGTACAAATCTTGCTTGATGTGTGCCATGTGATTCTATATTTAGAGCTGATGTTTAGTGCCAAGTAGACGAAAGGTAAAATCCATGGATATTCCAAAACGAACTTTTGCACTTTGATACAAGCTAGTACGCTCGTACTAGCAATCTGCCTCACCCTCGTAAACTACTCGTACACGTAGGTTTTGACCTTTGCCATTGTTAGTATCTTAAGGAAAATGATTTTTAAAGCAAAAAAGCATTAGCCATGAAAGTCAAATATCTGACCTAAGATATCAGAACCCCCGTGAGCTCTGGCATCAAAGCCTCTCTTGAAGCCATGGCTTAACCCTAACTCTTCCATTGATGTTTGGCCAACCAACAGCTCCCAATTGACCCTTGGCATCTCAGCAACCCCCGTAAGCCACATAATTTTAGCTTTAGTGCCCTTGCCTGCTCAGCAGCGCGACAGGAACAAAATACCCCCCAGCAGCGGAGGGGCGGGCGCCCACCTAACCAACACGAAACAGAACGTACACACAGAAGGAGCGTGCTTGGGCACAAAGCCGGTTTGCTCAAGTGCAAGCCTAGCGCAAACCGCAGCCTTTCCTGTCTCCTCAGTGTGTTATTCCTGTTTCTGGGCGGCCTATCCCAACCGAATTTGTCAATTCCCATTAAGCCCAATCGTAACGATCAAATTTTTGCTAATTCCTTTGGAAAAAAACGATTTATAACCGCTGTGGCTGTAACAAGGGTGTAGAATCTGTACAAAGCTTCTTCCACAAGCCCAAAGGCATTGCTTTGTTGTACAGTGTACTCGTACAAACGTGATTCTATTTTTAGACTTAGTTCCAAGTTCAGAAACTTAAAACCCATGGGATTGCCATGGAACGCTTGTACTAGCGATCTGCCCCACCCTCCCGTACACTGCTCGTACACGCAGGTTCTGTTTACGACCTTGTACAGTCGCTAGAGCTAGTTTCTTAAGGAAAATGATGTTTTAAAGTAACAAAGCATCAGCCATGAAAGCCAGCTGTCCAGCTTAAGATATCTGCATCCCCTAAGAGCTTTGGAATAAAAGCCATGCCTTAACCCAAATTCTTCCTTTGATGTTTGGCCTACCAACAACTCCCAATAGACCTTTGGCATCTCAGCAACCCCCATGAGCCACAGAATTTTAGCCTTTCCTGTCTCCTCGGTGTGTTCTTCCTGTTTCTGGGCGGTCTTTCTCAACCGGCCATAAAGCCCAATCGAAACGTTCAAATCTTTGCAACCGAGTGGCTTGCTGATGATAAACTGAAACCCATGTCCTGCATTTTGTTAATCAATTTCCATTTCATTGTGGAATAATAAAGTTGATTTGAATCAGAATTCAGTTGAATTACATTGGAGAATTCTAATCAGCAATCGCTTAGAGAAACTGTCATCTCGGACTCAGTCCAGTCAGGCCCAGCGTCCCGGACTTGTCCTCCACCATAGCTTGGTTCCAGCGGATGTCCAGACCGCGGGCCGCCGTCTCGCTCTCGACGGCGCGTCAGGCGTCGTTTCTGATAGGCCACAAAAAGTACAGCTCCGGCCATGGCAACGCCCGCCGCCAGAGCGCCGAGCCCGCCCAGGCCGAGGCGCCGCTGTCCTTCCGCGTTCTTCTTGCTGGCCTCGGCCGCGCACTCCGGGTGCACCAGCTGGAAGGCCCGCCTGTAGAGCCAGTCCAGCCGGCCAGGAGGTTTTCCGCTGTCCGGTTCAGAGCTCGGACACGGCCTGCACTCGGGCTCGGCTAGGACGGACAGCAGCGACGGCCTGGCCAGGTAGCTGCCTGGGGGGCAGCCGGACGCTCTGCTCTTGAACAGCCGGGAAGCCCGGATGCTGGCCGATCCGGCCGGACTGAGGCTCAGGTTCAGCAGGAGCAGCGCGCACAGCACCGACAGTTTCGTTGCCGACGCGCGCTGCATAAAAATTTCAATGAATTGCTCTCTTTTTTAAATGAGCTCTGCTTAGTAGAGGCCTAAGCAGGACTCTCGCTCAGCGAGCGAAATAAATTCCACTGCAGTACAGAGATAAGCAGCTGCAGCCACGTCTCGTTGCTTACTCTGCAAATGCGCCCTAAAATTATTTATATCAAGGATATACGAGCGTATACCTATCTATCCATCTATCTATTTATCTATCTATCTATCTATCTATCTATCTATCTATCTATCTATCTATCTATCTATCTATCTATCTATCTATCTATCTATCTATCTATCTATCTATCTATCCATCTATCTATCTATCTATCTATCTATTTATCTATCTATCTATCTATCTATCTATCTATCTATCTATCTATCTATCTATCTATCTATCTATCTATCTATCTATCTATCTATCTATCTATCTATCTATCTATCTATCTATCTATCTATCTATCTATCTATCTATCTATCTATCTATCTATCTATCTATCTATCTATCAATTTAGGATGGAAGACAATTGAGGTCACACTTAATTTTAGCTTTCTTTATCAGTCTACGGGTGTTCCCCAACTTGTACGACTAACAATGTACAACGTTTTTAGAAATGTATTTTTAGCAAGTGTGCAATATGTGTAAATTTGCAATGTAATGGTAATTGCTATAATAAGTACTTTGTGAGTTCCATGTTCAAGCTTTCAACTCTGATTCAGAAGCCGCTGAGGCTTTGGTTGCTCGCAAATTTGGCTGTATTTCATTTTATCGGAAAGAATTTCAGTATCTGATAGATAAAAACAGCAGCCTTTTGAATGAATTCACTTTGCACAATTTATTCATTCGTTATACTGTTCATTTCTCGTCGTAAAATAAAACAAACAAAAAACTATAGAATTTTGCCTCACAAATTTATTTCCGAATAATTACGCTCGTATGATAAAGCACAACATAAACCAATAATACATAACATAAACTACATAAAAAAGCCATCAGTTAATTTCTTCATTGTCCACAGTTGAGGCGCCGGCATATGCCGCAATCGGTGTCTCTGCAGCTGCCAGCGGGTCTTCTTCTCTGGCATCAAATCCGGAATGTTCCTGCAACGCTAATTGCTGCTCCGGTGGAGTCGGTAGCGGCCTGCTCTGCACGGGAGTGGCGACTGCCTCAGTCATCGGCTGCTGCTCTGGCGTCTGCTCACTACGGGAAGTCGTGCGGAGACGAGTGGAGCTGCCAGTTGACTGCCTGAGCATGGATTTTAGCTCGATCTTTTTCACTCGCTTCAAAAGCCAAGCAATCAAAGCGGCAACTCCGGTGAGAACTGCCACGAATGAGCAGACGATGATGACCAGCAACCAGGTTTCTTCGCTTAAAAAGACGGAGACTGCGCTTGACTCATCCAAAGGTGCTGGCAGTGTTGAAGACTCACGAGATGTGAATCGGTCACCAGGCGCTGGTGTTGTCATGGTTACGCTGCTCAACGCTGGTGGCTGCGTCAAGACGCACTGGCCAATGTGAGGGTCGAACTTGGTGTTCTCGGGACACACCGGATAAGCGAAGACGAAGTTCAACAGATGCGTACATAGCAGAGCGAGCAGTCTAGCGAAAATGTTTAACAAGCGCTTCATGTTTACAGCCATGTCGAGTAGTCAGGGATTGTTCTAAAATTTGTCTTTAACGATCGATGCGTTTTATGTTTTCTCCACGGCTGGTCCATGGAGAATCTGTGGCAATTCATTCTTGTTTAGTGAATGCCATCAAGTTTAAGGCGTGTTATATTGGAGCATTATGTAATACGAGCTATAATAGCTATTACTTATATATATATACATCATATATAGCAGCAAAGCTTCAAATACAATGGCATATTCCATAGCAATGCGTGAGGCTATTTCTAGAAATTACGAGGTACGACCCCATTGATTCGGTTTGCATAGATGAGCCTGCCGTGTGTGTAGCAGTTGGTCCTTATTTCATACTGAGCTTACCTTTTTAATAAAATATTTTACAAAAAACGATTACCCTAAAAAGTTTGTTGAAACTGAGGTCAACAACTTCATCGACAAAAATTTTGGTTCTAAACCAAAAAACGCAATGAGAAAATGATTAATCTTACTCAAAAACCTCAAGTGTACTGTTACTAAGCGACTAAATGCACATGCTGGTGCCGGAACGCCAGAGGGCGGCGCTGTTCCAGGCGGTGATCGAGACCGTCCTGTTATACAACGCCGAGACCTGGACGCTGACAGACTCGCTCGAGGCTCAAGTTGACGCGGCGCACGCTGGCCTGCTGCGCGCCGCCTTCAAGATCGGCAACGAGCGAGTCAACAACACGGCGCTCTATCATCGCGCCGGCCTGGCCCGTCCTAGCGATCTGCTGCGCCGTCGGCGACTCCAGCTGGCAGGCGCCGAGGCCTACTGTCCGGAGCCGGTGCAGGAGGTGCTGCTACTTACGTTGCAGGCACCCTACCGGCGGGGACAGGCGAGGACTCGGCGCTACGTCGACTGTCTGCTGGCTGACGCCGGCGCCCCGGACTCTGCCGGCGGTGCGGCCTTTGTTCGCGCCCAAGCTTCGAAGCGAGCCATCTGACGCTGCTTTTGCGAACTGACAGCGTACTCTGTTGTTGTTGTTGTTGTTGGTGTCATTTACAAATTTTTCTGAGCAGAGCCAGTTTGACATTGGTAAAACAGAGCGAAACCTGCACACAAGAGCAAAGGAACATTTCAAAAAGTGTCCACTGTGCATGATCACCTCGTGTGCAACCACTGTACACAACGCTAATAGCCGCAACAGCCAACTATATGACAGAGTGACTGGTGTGCATTTAAAGATTTTCTGACTTTTCTTATTTTTATACTGTCCACCACAAATTTTTGGGCGTTTCACCGTGCACCCACTTTCTTTCATCCACTTATCTCGGTTTTCGTTTAATCTGTCAGTAATAATATGTTGTAACGTTCTTGTATCTTGATTACGTTGTTTTTATTATCTCTAAATTCAATGTAGATTGTAGATATACAATATTTCAATTTTACATTGCGGCTGTCTTTGAAGTTCAAGAAGTACTTCGTTCATCCGGTCAGAACATTATTTTTCATTATTATTACTTCGTATCAATTAACGGGCATCAATTAAATAAGGGTACATATGGTACTGATATGTATATTTCACAGTATAAGCTGAATTATTTGATTTAATTGATACAACGAAGGAAAAACAAACAAATATATTAATTTTTTCTACTCATATATTGCATTAAATATTGTAAAAAGTCTGCATTTATATAACTTGAACTATAATACGATATTCGCAGCTGTCAACTACCCAGTCCCGCGTACTCCGGTCGCACAGGGTCCCTGACCAGCAGATTGAATGCCTCTGCACCATCTGGCCCATCGTCATGTTGAACGTCCTGAAGGAGCTCTTCCTCAGGGACAGGTGGCAGCGGCCACTTGTTGATCACTGGGACCAGATTACCACCTGAGAAAGTTTAAAGTTAAGTCTTTAGGAACGAAAGCTCACGAGATCAAACCTGTCGATCCTCATGAACAGAATGAACTACATGTAAATTCAGTAGTTAGTTACAGACAATACAACAAAACATTAGAGCTCTCACCGAAAGGTTCGGGACTGCCAATGCTGATTTTACCGCTGTCACAACCATCATTGTTAATGTTTCCAGACTCAACATCTGTTCTTGACCAGGTGAGCAGCTTGTCCTGACGCTTCTGTCTAACCAAAGTCACCAATCGGTACAACAACATTCCGAAAGCCGCCATACCAGCAAGCGCCAGTAGTGCAATTATGCTCGGCGTCAGTCTCTCTGTCGAGGGATTTTGCGACGTACTAATGACGTGGTTCATTGTCGAGTCTGTGGAAATCTGACCAATCCATCCAGTGGTCAAAGCGTCGAACTTTGGTAGAGGCTGAAGTTGCACGCACATGCTGATGCTGGGGTCGAAGCGCTGATTGACCGGGCAGTCTGCTGTTCTTGTTGCATCATTCAAAGCCGCAACCATTAGCAATAACAGGGACCAGGTCTCCCATGGTGACTTGAAAATCAGCATACTTTATTGTTAACTCTGGGAATATCAAACAAAAGTATTTCAAACAATTTTATATTGAGCTCGTGTTAACGTTCTATTAATAGAGACAGGGCAACTCGGCGTCATGACTCATTCAAGAAAAATTTAATTCATTAATGACTCAAAGCACCACTTGTTCGTTTGCTTCTATGCAGAAACTATTTTAGTCAATGACAGGCCCACAAGCCAAGAATACTGAAATATGAGATAAAATTATGAATGAACGAACTACAATGATGCAACGTTATTCGACGTTAAAATTTCGCCAGGTCACACGCTCCTCGTATTTTCGGCGATGATGAATGCCTAGTCACCAAAAGAGCACTTCTACATGTAAAAGCGCTGTTCGAAATGAAAAAGACATCAAAATACTGTGGATTCTAAGGTGTGCTTAAGCAGTCTCTCAAAGTTTTTCGGGTCCAAAGCTATGAGTTATGCTTTCTCTACATAATCTTCCCGCTTAATACCAGTTCAAATTTTTGAGTTGCAAACTTTTGTACAATAGATACGAGATCAAAATCATATATCTGAGTCTGCTACGTCTCTTGTCTCTATTTCGTCCTAGAAGGTGGAATGAGTAGAACTAGTCATGAGTGAGTCATGAGCAGAACTGGTGATGGGTGAGTCATGAGAAGAGCTGGTGATAGTTGAGTCATGAGCAGAGCTGGTGATGGGTGAGTCATGAGCAGAGCTGGTGGTGGGTGAGTCATGAGCAAAACTGGTGATAGGTGGGTCATGAGCAGAGCTGGTGATGAGTGGGTCATGAGCAGAGCTGGTGATAGGTGGGTCATGAGCAGAGCTGGTGATGAGTGAGTCATGAGCAGAGCTGGTGATGGGTGAGTCATGAGCAGAGCTGGTGATGAGTGAGTCATGAGCAGAGCTGGTGATGAGTGAGTCATGAGCAGAGCTGGTGATGGGTGAGTCATGAGCAGAGCTGGTGATGGGTGAGTCATGAGCAGAGCTGGTGATAGGTGGGTCATGAGCAGAGCTGGTGATAGGTGAGTCAGGAGCAGAGCTGGTGATAGGTGAGTCATGAGCAGAGCTGGTGATGGGTGAGTCATGAGCAGAGCTGGTGATAGGTGAGTCATGAGCAGAGCTGGTGATAGGTGGGTCATGAGCAGAGCTGGTGATGGGTGAGTCAGGAGCAGAGCTGGTGATGAGTGGGTCATGATCAGAGCTGGTGATGAGTGGGTCATGATCAGAGCTGGTGATAGGTGAGTCAGGAGCAGAGCTGGTGATGAGTGGGTCATGATCAGAGCTGGTGATAGGTGAGTCAGGAGCAGAGCTGGTGATGAGTGGGTCATGATCAGAGCTGGTGATAGGTGAGTCAGGAGCAGAGCTGGTGATGAGTGGGTCATGATCAGAGCTGGTGATGAGTGGGTCATGATCAGAGCTGGTGATAGGTGAGTCAGGAGCAGAGCTGGTGATGAGTGGGTCATGATCAGAGCTGGTGATGAGTGGGTCATGATCAGAGCTGGTGATGGTGAGTCATGAGCAGAGCTGGTGATGGTGAGTCATGAGCAGAACTAGTTGCATTAAGACGATAGCAAGATAACACTAAATACCAAGTCAGCTCGAACAGTTGGCATTGAAATTAGCTATTCTGAAGAGATTACAGACCCATTATGAAATTAATCTATGACACGCTGCTTCGGCCGTGTCATCGAAAAAGTGCACAATCAATAAGAAATATATACTGTTATATTGTGCCCCGAAAGGGCCGTTTTCTGTTTCAACAGCGGCGATTAAATTAAGCAAACGAAAAAGAAGAATTCACATTAATGTAAAGTAATTTCGATTTCTTAAAAACTGTTGTTAGAATGAATGCTCTGACAAAACAGAAAAAACTTTCAAAAATACTTTCTGTGGAAAATAATACTGAATGAACGAAGATTGCATAATCAATACGAGCGTAATAGTTATCAATAATAATATTTGATTAGACCTGCCCCAATTCGCCAGATGTGCAAACGACAGCTCAGCCGCAGCTATTGCGCAGTAGGGGGGGAGTCGCCACACACACCCTCAGTTACCCCAGCTAATGCTGGCACCCACTTTACAGCTGGGTGAACTGAAGCAACGCAGAACTAAGCATCTTGCTCAAGGACACAAATTGTTCCGAGTGGGTCGAGAATCGAACCCCCGACCTTTCAGTCGTGAGTCTGACGCTCTAACCACTAGGCAACAATCCCACTAGGCTACAACCCCCACAAGGCTACAACCCCCACAAGGCTACAACCCCCTCTAGGCTACAACCCCCTCTAGGCTACAACCCCCTCTTGGCTACAATAGATGGAGGGTTGTAGCCAATAGTCGAGAATGCTTCTAGCATTTTATGATTCATTCAAATATGAATAGATTACCGTGCATATTCAACAATCGCAGAGCCAAATCTTCTATAAAAAAGCATGCATTTAAGCTGAGTCATGGGTACTCTCAGGACATGCAGATCTACGAACTGACCCATTTTTCTGATACACAATCGAATTCATAACTGTGTTCGCTCGCTGCTCGTTTCCATGGTGATTTGCAGGCTGACTCGCTGACGCAAATTCGCGCTCTTCTGTCTGCTGAGAAGCTGGAGAGTCGGTTCCAGCTGACTGGCCGGCTGCTGCATCGTGTTGGTTGCCATCGCAACTCGGATGTAGAAACGATCTACGCTCTTCATCACAAGGCGACGCTGCTACGTCGGTGTTGACATCAGGTGGAACTGAAGCTGATGAGCCCTTTGCGGCCTGCCTTTCTCCCTGCCTGGCTCTGACAAACTTCGTGTACAGCAGAATGAGAGCCAGGATTTGAACTGTCAGAAGACCAGCAAGCACGAGCGCACCGATGACGATCCAAATGGTTGATTCACCAGCTGCCTGAGCTGGTGAGCTCGCTGTAGCGTCTGGACGCCACTCGTCAGGGGCGCCTCTCCGCTCGCCTGTCGAGTTGGCAACGCAGCAGACTGGATGGTTGCGACAGGTGCTCAGGTAGTGCAGGTGGACTTGGATTTCCGGTGAAGGCAGCGGGCAGCGGAGGCACATCTGCTGGCCCGAGTCGAAATACTCGCCAGCCTTTGAGCAGGTGTTGCCGTAAGCTTGAGCAGCTAGCAGCAATGTGATTAGAACTGACAAGATACTCATGTTGAAGTCTTGAAAATTTTTTGTAAGGTTAGCTCTGTGAATCTTTCAAATTTTGTCATACTGGAGCTCAGTAAAATAATGAGTCAGTTCCAGGTACAATGTACAGTAAATGCTTGACTGATAATCTATTTTTACCCATTACCCGTCTCAACTTCGGTCAGTGACAGTGTTTCAATCTGAGAGCGCTGTGACACAGTTGAGCACACAAGAGAGCTCATTGCTGTGTACTCAGAACTGCACAGTGCAGAGTACAGTGAGAGAAATTAGCGGTGTATCTCAACGGTAATGGTTGTGTACTGCCCTAACAATGTTTTTAGATTAGCTATTCAGTACATGTACTGGACACTTTTTATAGATTATTTTCTTTGTTTATTTTCCTTAAATTTCTACTGTCAGTAGAGTAACAGATAAAAGTTTAGTATAATTTAGACCAGGTGTTTTTGTTGTACGAAAATGTATCTAGATACGTACATTGTAAGCTTTTTTAATCTTAAAGACTCGTGATTACCTTCAAAAGATTCAAACAAAAAAGGTCGTTAAAACGCTCAAGGAAAGTACAGAGGCTTCGGTCTGCCTGGTTCGTCTTATACATGTATTTCAAATTAGGTTAGGGAAATCACCGAGATTGCTGTTGGTTCTGCAGTGAGTCAAACCGAATTGTAGAAAATCAAGCTTCCGAAAAATGCTCTGAAATTAACCTAACATGAATAACATAAATAACCGATCAGGACAAATAAATTATTTGGCTTTTTGATTGACAGTGCACAACAGAGAAAAATATGGGAGATTATTTCTTGGATAGTATAGCCAGCTTTAAGCGAGTTTAAGATGTGACAGCAAAGGCAGTCTCGTAGGTACCAGTCGTGTCTTCATCACCATCAGCATAAACGGGTCGGTTCCGATCTTCCAGAGCAGTCTGGAGCAGCTGCAGGCTCGCCTCTCCATCTCGGTCTTCAGGAAAGCCGCTGCCTGTCACGGAGCCGGGCGCGCCGCCAGTGATTTCTGCGGCGTTTCCGTCCTCCTCGCCTGTCCTGAAGTCGTGCGGTAATTCTTGGCTCTTGTGAGAAAACTTCCACACACCGAGCATGATCAAAGCAATGGCCAGGACAGGAGCGGCTGCGCCGAAAACCATCCAACTGGTTGACATCCCCTGGGCCTGGAGCGGTGAGCTCAAAGTTGTGGTGCCGCTGCTGCAACTGCTGCTGCTGCTGCTGCTGCTGTGCGGCGGCTTCCAGCTGGGAACAGCTGTCGACCCGGATGTTGTGTTGGCAACGCAGCAGACTGGATGGTCGCGACAGGTGCTGAGGTAGTGCAGGTGGATTAGGATTTCCGATGAAGGCAGCGGGCAGCGGAGGCACATCTGCTGGCCCGGGTCGAAGTACTCGCCAGCCTTTGAGCAGGTGCGGTTGCCAGCTTGTGCGGCGAGCAGCAGTGTGAATAGAATTGAAAAGCTGACGGCGGCAGCTTTATTGATTTTGCACATGAAGATCATCGTTTTTGAGTTGTCTGAAGATTTTATTAAGCACTTGACAAGTTTAATGTCTGCTTTTAAAGGTTTATCTAGACTAAGACAAGTAAAATTTAGTTCCAAGTCCAAAAAGGTTTTTCCGCGGAAAAACCGTATGGTTGCACGTACATTTATTTCTATTTATAGAGAATTCGTCACTTAGGGGCTTTCAGACAGAGATAGGCAGAGCCACTCACTGTGTGTTGAGCGAGATGGAGCGCCATTGTGTCAAGGACTACTTAAGTATTTATTCTGATATTTGTACAAGGCTGTTACGCAAAAAATGGTTGAATTCAATCAGTTTTATACAATCGCAGTTTGTAAATTTTTAAGATCAATTTTCAGCATTTTCAACAGAGCTGAGACGCTCATAGCCAGCATCTGAGGAGCTGTCGATTACCTCCTGAGGCTCAGGGGCGGCAGTTGTTGCGGCTCGAGGCTGCCGATTGCAGCGCCAGACCATCACCACCAGCAGCCCCAGGAGAAGGACCACCGCTGACCAAGAAGCGACCAGCAAAACCATCAATGCAAACTGAGTGTCAGTCCTGTCAGTCTCACCGGTTGACAGCGTAGATGGCGTCCCGCTGGGGTTCGAACTGGCGGACCGCAGTTCTGCCCTGGTCGCTCCGTCGGGGCATCGGACGCAGAGGTTCTGGCCGGGGTCGTAGCAGCGGCCTGTGGGGCGGGGAGAGGCGGGGGTCGCTAAAGAAATTCTGAAGTCAATTTTGCAGTGGCGAATGGCGCGGCCCGGGAACTTTATGGGGAATATCGGGAGGGAGTGGTGAATATTGAGGATGGGGGATATCGGGGATGGGGGATATCGGGGATGGGATATCGGGGATGGGGGATATCGGGGATGGGATATCGGGGATGGGGGATATCGGGGATGGGGAAAATCGGGGATGAGGAAAATCGGGATGGGGATATCGGGGATGGGGGATATCGGGGATGGGGGATATCGGGGATGGGATATCGGGGATAGGGGATATCGGGGATGGGATATCGGGGATGGGGGATATCGGGGATGGGGGAATCGGGGATGGGTAAAATCGGGGATGGGGGATATCGGGGATGGGATATCGGGGATGGGGGATATGAAAGTATTGGGAATATCAGGGGATGGAAATATCGGGGATGGAGAGTATCAGGGATGGGAAAAATCGGGGATGGGGGATATCGGGGATGGGGGATATCGGGGATGGGATATCGGGGATGGGGGATATCGGGAATGGGGGATTTCGGGGATGGGGGATATCGGGGATGGGGGATATCGGGGATGGGATTTCGGGGATGGGGGATATCAGGGATGGGAATTAAATAAAAAGGGAGTTATCGGAGATTGGGAATAACTGGGGATGGTGAATATTGGGGGGATGGGGTTTCTTGGAACACTGCTCGAGCTTAGTTAATGTTGACTAGATTATTAGTAAAAAACATTTTTTACAACTTTCCAAAGCAATGGAGCAATGGAAAATTTCTATAAATTAGCTCGTAGTGTTGCAATACATATGAATATTTGCGTCACTTTTAATTTTAGAAACAACACACGTGTGCACATAAGAAAGGGAATAACGTCAAATAGCTTGAAATAAAATTTTATCTGCTTGAAAAAAATTAAAAGAAAAAATATTTCGAAATGCTTGACTCACCTGGCCGCCCGGAGCAGACAGCAGACTCAGACAGCATAGCGACAGACAGCTTGCAGCTGAATTCCCAGCGCGCCCAGGTTTATAAGCTTTTGAGGCCAAGTCAGAGATAAGATAGCAAACATGGAGTTTAGTTGGGTGTAATATTTTTAGAGGAAATATATAATTTTTGGTCAAAGTTAGCGATCAATAAATTAATTTATTAAAAATAAATATACTCAGCAACATTGAAAAGTCGCCACTCTATGCGCCACCAGTTAGCGATTTCTCTTGGACTGTTCTGAAATCAAAGATACGAGAAAACTGATCGGGGTAGCTTTAATCTGTAGCGTTAACCCTCGCACACCGCACCCCCCACTTCATTCCTCAACTCAAGTCTGCCCAGGCGTAGCTAATTTGCGTCACTCGCAAAGATTGAGAGACTTCACCTGCACTCACTCTCAATCTTCTGTGATGGCGACTTTTCGATGTTGCTGAATATACGAGTATTTGACGTTAGACAAGTGGTCTCTAGGCTGAATATCAAAAAAGCTGTTAGTTGATGACGGCAGGCTTGTGACGATGGCAGCTACTCGCATGGATTTGTAGGCTGGCTGGTCTGCGTGACTCTTTGCTGAGATTCCGCAGATTCCGCAGATTCCGCATGTTCCGCAGATTCCGCATGTTCCGCAGATTCCGCAGATTCCGCAGATTCCGCAGATTCCGCATGTTCCGCAGATTCCGCATGTTCCGCAGATTCCGCAGATTCCGCAGATTCCGCAGATTCCGCAGATTCCGCATGTTCCGCAGATTCCGCAGATTCCGCAGATTCCGCAGATTCCGCATGTTCCGCAGATTCCGCAGATTCCGCAGATTCCGCAGATTCCGCATGTTCCGCAGATTCCGCAGATTCCGCAGATTCCGCAGATTCCGCAGATTCCGCAGATTCCGCAGATTCCGCATGTTCCGCAGATTCCGCAGATTCCGCATGTTCCGCAGATTCCGCAGATTCCGCATGTTCCGCAGATTCCGCAGATTCCGCATGTTCCGCAGATTCCGCATGTTCCGCAGATTCCGCAGATTCCGCAGATTCCGCATGTTCCGCAGATTCCGCAGATTCCGCAGATTCCGCATGTTCCGCAGATTCCGCATGTTCCGCAGATTCCGCAGATTCCGCAGATTCCGCATGTTCCGCAGATTCCGCAGATTCCGCAGATTCCGCATGTTCCGCAGATTCCGCATGTTCCGCAGATTCCGCAGATTCCGCAGATTCCGCATGTTCCGCAGATTCCGCAGATTCCGCAGATTCCGCATGTTCCGCAGATTCCGCAGATTCCGCAGATTCCGCAGATTCCGCATGTTCCGCAGATTCCGCAGATTCCGCAGATTCCGCAGATTCCGCATGTTCCGCAGGCACCGCAGGCAGTTTACCAGAGGTCGAGGCTGGTTAGCATTGAATAGTTGAATATCATCACCCTGCTGTCCTTGATCTTCCTTCTCTTGACGCCTGTTAGATCGCGTTGAACGACGCTTGCAATAGCAAACGTGCATACCGTTTAACGGTTACAGATTACCGTGCATATTCAACAATCGCAGAGCCAAATCTTCTATAAAAAAGCATGCATTTAAGCTGAGTCATAGGTACTCTCAGGATATGCAGATCTACGAACTGACCCATTTTTCTGATACACAATCGAATTCATAACTGTGTTCGCTCGCTGCTCGTTTCCATGGTGATTTACAGGCTGACTCGCTGACGCAAATTCGCGCTCTCCTGTCTGCTGAGAAGCTGGAGAGTCGGTTCCAGCTGATTGGCCGGCTGCTGCATCGTGTTGGTTGCCATCGTAACTCGTATGTAGAAACGATCTACGCTCTTCATCACAAGGCGACGCTGCTTCGTCGGTGTTGACATCAGGTGGGACAGAAGCTGATGAGCCCTTTGCGGCCTGCCTTTCTCCCTGCCTGGCTCTGACAAACTTCGTGTACAGCAGAATGAGAGCCAGGATTTGAACTGTCAGAAGACCAGCAAGCACGAGCGCACCGATGACGATCCAAATGGTTGATTCATCGGCTGCCTGAGCTGGTGAGCTCACTTTAGCGTCTGGACGCCACTCGTCAGGGGCGCCTCTCGGCTTGCCTGTCGAGTTGGCAACGCAGCAGACTGGATGGTCGCGACAGGTGCTCAGGTAGTGCATGTGGACTTGGATTTCCGGTGAAGGCAGCGGGCAGCGGAGGCACATCTGCTGGCCCGAGTCGAAGTACTCGCCAGCCTTTGAGCAGGTGTTGCCGTAAGCTTGAACAGCTAGCAGCAAAGTGAATGGAATTGACAAGATGCTCATGTTGAAGGTCTTGATGACTTTTAATAACAATTTCTGTAAGGTTAGGTCTGTGACTTTTTCAACTTTTCAGAGCTCAGAAATATAATGAGTCAGTTCCAGGTTCAATTTACAGTGAATGCTTCACTTAGAATCTATTTATATCCATTACTCGTCTCAACACTGGTCAGCGGTAGTGCTCAATCTGAGAGCACTGTGGTACACTTGAATACTCAGAGAGCTCATTGCTGTGTACTCAGGACTGCACATTGCAGAGTACAGTGAGGGCAATTAGCGGTGTACCTCAACGGTAACTGTTGTGTAGTGATTTGATAATACATTTATTATCTATTAATTATTAATAATTTATTAGTACTTTTTGCGTATTTTCCTTTCGTTTTTTCCATATGCGGTTGACGTGCTGATGAAATTTGGAGGCTTGGCAAGGCTGCACTGAGGCACAGTGCTGATTGGCGCACAGGGGTGTACTGAATACACTAGCGCTTATGTGGAAAATCCGACCTTCTGGCAGAATCGTTGAATATCTCGACGGTCCTGAGGACTGGCGACTTGATTCCTGTTTGAGAAGGTGCGCAACAAAAAGTTAGCCCGTCTTCTTGAATTTCGTGTGCCTGTGTTGCTCCGTTCCGGCGCAGCAAAAAAATTGTCAGGGGGTCCCCCTTTTGGTAGTTTGACGGGAGGAAAAATGGCTCGCATTGCAAAGCCGCGCCCACACCATTGCAGAGCAGTTTACAATTCAGAAGTTCAGGAGGCGAGAAATTGGGAATTTAGTTCTAAAAATTATGAAATCTCCCCAATAAATTTCGCAACGCAACGATTTTTTTCAGTCCACCATGAGTAATCGTACGAGTATGGCTTATGCATTCGAACTGGTTTAGTTTAAGTTTAAAGAAAGTACAGAGGCTTCTGTCTGCCAGGTTCGTCTTATACATGTATTTCAAATTAGGTTAGGGAAATCACCGAGATTGCTGTTGGTTTTGCAATAAATCAAACCGAATTGTAAAAAAAATCAAGCTTTATCTGACTGAAAAATGCTCTGAAATGAACATAACATGAATAACCGATCAGGACAAATTATTTGGCTTTTTGATTGAAAGTGCATAACAAAGAAAAATATGGGAGATTATTGCTTGGATAATACAGTCAACTTTAAGCGAAGTTAGGTGTGACGCCTAAGGCACAGACTCTTAGGTACCAGTCGCAGCCGTGCCTTCATCACCATCAGCATAAGCGGGTCGGTCCCGGTTTTCCAGAGCAGTCGAAAGAAGCTGCAGTCTCGCCTCTCCGTCTCGGCCTTCAGGAGAGCCGCTGCCAGTCACCGAGCCGGGCGCACCAGTGATCTCTGCGGCGTTTCCATCCTCCTCGCCTGTGGCGTTTCCGACCTCCGCGCCTGTCCTGAAGCCGTGCGGTAATTCTTGGCTCTTGTGAGAAAACCTTGTGACTCCTTGCTGAGATTCCGCAGATTCCGCAGATTCCGCAGATTCCGCAGATTCCGCAGATTCCGCAGATTCCGCAGATTTCGCAGATTCCGCAGATTCCGCAGATTCCGCAGGCACCGCAGGCAGTTTACCAGACGGTCGAGGCTGGTCAGCTTTGAGTAGTTTAGTATTATCACCCTGCTGTTCTTGATCTTCCAGCTCTTGACGCCTGTTAGATCGCGTTGAACGACGCTTGCAATAGCAAACGATGGCAATGATGGCGAAAGAAGCCAAAATCAGCACAACAGGTATCACAATTGGTAGGACAATCGCAAGATTAGGAGAAGACGACAAATTCGAATCGGACTCAGTAGAAACAGACACCGTAGACGCAGCTTCAGTTGATGATGCCGCCCGCTGGGTAGTCAGGCCGTCTCCGCACTCTCCCAAGTCAATCTCAGCCTGAGTGCAGTGGACGCACCTGTTCTGGCCCGGGTCCCATCGCATGCCCGGCTGGCACACGCTGACTTCGGCGACGGCCATCAGTGACAGCGGCAACAGCTGCAGCAGAAGCAGACAGTGGCCAGCTGGCATTCCGCACTTATCGAATCTCAGCATTTTCAAAGCTTTAATAAAAAGACCTGAAACTGTGTGACTCTGCTTATGTCTAAAAATAAGCAGATAAGACCCGCCAGCCAGATATGGAAGTTTCTTAATTTCGCTGAAATCAGAAATTTCACTCAAAAAAGCAAATAAAAAACTTTTTGTCAGTTCAATTCTGCAAAGCAGACGGTCCAGAAGCAATGAAGAAAGCGGTACAAATGAATGTGTTTATTTATGCTGATGCTTCAGATGTCTGCATCATTTCTAAAACCGGTACTCTAAATTTCAGGAATGGAAAACTTTGAAAACTGCGGCTCTGCAATGCAGCTTGGCAACAGAAACAGATGATGGAATTAGAATTGGCAGATTAGCGGAGCACAGGACTGGCTCGAGTGCACAATTGCTACGGATTAATTACCTAAACAGCAGATTAACCTGATTATTCTGACTTGATTATGCCTCTTTAATAAGATAGCTTAGATAGACTGCCCAAATTCACCGGTGCAAATCCGGCAACCTTATTGGGATAAATGGGATCTCATTGGGATAAATGGGATCTCATTGGAATAAATGGGATCTCATTGGGATAAATGGGATCTCATTAGGATAAATGGGATCTCATTGGAATAAATGGGATCTCATTGGGATAAATGGGATCTCATTAGGATAAATGGGATCTCATTGGGATAAATGGGATCTCATTAGGATAAATGGGATCTCATTGGGATAAATGGGATCTCAATGGGATTAATAGCGTCACACGGGGATAAATGGGATCTCATTGGGATAAATAGCATCACATGGGGATAAATGGGATCTCATTCGGATAAATAGCATCACACGGGGATAAATGGGATCTCATTGGGATAAATAGCATCACACAGGGATAAATGGGATCTCATTGGGATAAATAGCATCACACGGGGATGAATGGGATCTCATTGGGATTAATAGCATCACACGGGGATAAATGGGATCTCATTGGGATAAATAGCATCACACGGGGATAAATGGGATCTCATTCGGATAAATAGCATCACACGGGGATAAATGGGATCTCATTCGGATAAATAGCATCACACGGGGATAAATGGGATCTCATTAGGATAAATGGGATCTCATTGGGATTAATAGCATCACACGGGGATAAATGGGATCTCATTCGGATAAATAGCATCACACGGGGATAAATGGGATCTCATTAGGATAAATGGGATCTCATTGGGATTAATAGCATCACACGGGGATAAATGGGATCTCATTGGGATAAATAGCATCACACGGGGATAAATGGAATCTCATTAGGATAAATAGCATCACACGGGGATAAATGGGATCTCATTGGAATAAATAGCATCACACGGGGATAAATGGGATCTCATTGGGATAAATAGTATCACACGGGGATAAATGGGATCTCATGTTAAACATCAGTCCGCCGCAGTCACTCCGTCAGTTTTTGCTCCTCCTTATTTCCGTCTCCAGCAGAGCCCAGCTCAGCCAGCTCTGCGCACCTGCTGGCGCCTGCCTCATCGCCTAGCAGCGCCAGCTGGCGCGCCCAGGCCGCGTGCGCCTCGCGCCAGGCAGCTCGGTCGGCCGGCTCGGCGCCGGACATGTCCGAGCTGTCCGGAATGCGGCCGGCCTCAGCGCAGGCGGCCAGGAGGCGGCAGGCGAGGCCGGGCAGGCCAAGGCGGCGGCAAAGGCAGTCGCAGGCGGCCGCCCAGTCGCCCTGGGCGATGAGCAGCAAAGCCGCCTGGCACGGGTCTGTCCCGGCCAGGTGTCCGGCGTGCCTTCGGACAATCTCGGCCGCTTCGGCCGGGTCGCGAAGACTGCACTTGGCCAGCCAAAGGGCCGTGCTGCGCTCGCCGTGCTGCTCCAAGTAGCGGCAGGCGTCCAGCTTGCGGTCGATGAGGCACAGAAGCTGGGCGCCCTCGGACACGCGCCCGTTGGCCATCAGGCTGGTGGCCACGAGCTTCACGGTGCTCTGCGCGTTGGGCGACGCCGGCTGGTTGGCCAGCAGGCAGGCCAGGTGCAGGTCGGCCAGGTAGGACGGGCTGGCGGGCTCGGTCTCCAGCAGCAGCTGGACGGCCTTGTCCAGCTGGCCGAACAGCACCAGGCACTCCACCAGCCGCTGCGTCTGCTGCGGGCTGAGCCGGCGCCTGCGGCCGAGCAGACAGGCGAGCCGGCGGGCCTGCCAGCGCCGGTACACCGGGTGCGGGCTGAGCGAGTCCCAGCCGGCCTCCAGCTCGGCGCTCGGGTCGGCTGACTGCGGCAGGAAGCGCCGGCAGAGCAGCCAGAAGCGGACCTGGCGATGGCGGGGGGGGGTGAAGGGGCTAGAGCCGAAGAAGAACGGGGATCACACGGGGAGAACAGTGATCACACAGGGAGAATGAGGATGACACAAGGAGAATAGGGATCAAAAAATGAGAATAGGGATCACACGAGGAGAACAGGGATCACACGGGGAGAACAGGGATCACACGGGGAGAACAGGGATCACACGGGGAGAACAGGGATCACACGGGGAGAACAGTGATCACACGGGGAGAATGGGGATCACACAAGGAGAATGGGGATCACACAAAGAGAATGGGGATCACACGGGGAGAATGGGGATCACACGGGGAGAATGAGGATCACACAAGGAGAATGGGGATCACACGGAGAGAATGGGGATCACACGGGGAGAATGAGGATCACACAAGGAGAATGGGGATCACACGGAGAGAATGGGGATCACACGGAGAGAATGGGGATCACACGGAGAGAATGGGGATCACACTGAGAGAATTGGGATCACACGGAGAGAATGGGGATCACACAAGGAGAATGGGGATCACACGGGGAGAATGGGGATCACACTCACCTCGAAGGGGTCGCAGAACAGCATGGCGGTGAGTAGGCTTCGGTCTGCAGTGCTCAGGCCCGGCGCCGCCAGCTCGGCCAGCCAGTCCGGATCGAAGCGGCGCAGCAGTTCCCGAGCCTCGTCATCCTCGGCGTCGCCGGCCTCCGCCCCGCCGTCGGCCGTCAGCAGGCGGTGCTTGGCCAGGCGGACGGCCTTGTCGGAAAACAATCCGGGAATCGCTGGTGGCCGCTGGAAAGCCGCCGGGTCCGCGGGGGACAGGCAGATCCGCAGCGACATGTCGGTGACGCGGATTAGCCAGTCGGCCGTGAGCAGCAGCGGCTTGTCGGAGGCGGCCCAGTCGGCATCCAGCAGGTCCGGCAGGTGGCGGGGGCAGCGCGCGCTGGCCATGGCTGTCAGCTTCGTGGCGGTGTCGCGGGCGTCCCACAGCTCCAGGCCGTTGGGAAACAGCACCAGGAATTTGTAGTTGCCTTCGACGGGCGAGGGTTGGTTGCTACTGAACTCAACCGCCTTGCCAATGCGGCTGTTCGCTCTGCTACCCTCTCTTCCACCGACCTCTTCTCTCTTTCTTCTTCCATCTCTTCCGCCTTCCCCTCGGCCCTCTCCTCCGCCCTCTCCTCCACCCTCTCCTCCGCCCTCTCCTCCACCTTCTTCTCCGCCCTCTCCTCCGCCCTCTCCTCCGCCCTCTCCTCCACCCTCTCCTCCGCCCTCTCCTCCACCTTCTTCTCCGCCCTCTCCTCTGCCCTCTCCTCCGCCCTCTCCTCCGCCCTCTCCTCTGCCCTCTCCTCCGCCCTCTCCTCCGCCCTCTCCTCCGCCCTCTCCTCCACCTTCTTCTCCGCCCTCTCCTCTGCCCTCTCCTCCGCCCTCTCCTCCACCCTCTCCTCCGCCCTCTCCTCCACCTTCTTCTCCGCCCTCTCCTCTGCCCTCTCCTCCGCCCTCTCCTCCGCCCTCTCCTCCGCCCTCTCCTCCACCTTCTTCTCCGCCCTCTCCTCTGCCCTCTCCTCCGCCCTCTCCTCCGCCCTCTCCTCCACCCTCTCCTCCGCCCTCTCCTCCACCTTCTTCTCCGCCCTCTCCTCTGCCCTCTCCTCCACCTTCTTCTCCGCCCTCTCCTCCGCCCTCTCCTCTGCCCTCTCCTCCGCCCTCTCCTCCACCTTCTTCTCCGCCCTCTCCTCTGCCCTCTCCTCCGCCCTCTCCTCCGCCCTCTCCTCCGCCCTCTCCTCCACCTTCTTCTCCGCCCTCTCCTCCACCTTCTTCTCCGCCCTCTCCTCCGCCCTCTGCTCTGCCCTCTTCTCCGCCCTCTTCTCCGCCCTCTTCTCCGCCCTCTTCTCCGCCCTCTTCTCCGCCCTCTCCTCCGCCCTCTTCTCCGCCCTCTTCTCCGCCTTCTTATCCGCCTTCTTAGCCGTCTTCTTCTCCGCCCTCTCCTCCGCTTTCTTCTCCGCCCTCTCCTCCGCCTTCTCCGCCTTCTTCTCTGCTTCTTATCCGCCTTCTTATCCGCCTTCTTCTCTGCTTCTTATCCGCCTCCGCCCTCTCCCCCGCCCTCCACATCCCCAGACTCACCGGAGCCGGGCGCGAACTTGAGCCGCCTGACGCAGCCCCGCTGAGTGGCCACGCTGCGCGATGTTTTACTCTTGAGATCCCAGAGGGCCAGGCCGCCGTCCGTGTCACCGATGACCATCATGTCCGCCTTCCAGACCACGGCGGACACCCGGCTGAGGGCCGTGTCCGGAGGCAGCCGGGACACCTCCCGGATGATGGAGCCCTCAACGCTGACCAGGGTCATGTGGCCTTCCTGGTCGAACATGACGAAGTTCTCCCTGGCGAACTGCCCAGCTGGCAACGCGCAGTCGGTGGGGAAGGCGGCCGCTGCGTCTGTCCGGAGAGCGGCCGGGTCGTCGGCGGCCAGGTGCGAGCGGACGCCGATCTTTCTGGCGGTGGCCCGCTGGGCGGCCGATGCCGAGCCGCCCCATTCCAGGGCGATGGGGCGGGGGAAGCGGGCGGGCAGCTCGCCGATGAGGGCGAGGGAGCGCAGATCCCAGATCTCGGCCGGCTTGTCGCGAAATCCCAGCGCCAGGTATTGCCTGGGGATCATTTTTGAGTAGGTGGCATTGAGAAGAGTTTTATAAGCATGATTCTGGCTGAAAATGTTGTTACACAACCTGTTACAGAGCATATTACAGAAACTGTTACAGAACCTTTTACAGAGCCTGCTACAGAACCTGCTATAGAACATATTACAGAACCTGTTACAGAGCATATTACAGAAACTGTTACAGAACCTTTTACAGAACCTGTTACAGAATCTGCTACAGAACATATTACAGAACCTGTTACAGAGCCTGTTACATAACTATTTACAGAACCTGTTACAGAACCTGTTACAGAACCTGTTACAGAGCCTGTTACATAACTAGTTACAGAGCCTGTTACAGAACCTGTTACAGAGCCTGTTACAAAACCTGTTACAGAACCTGTTACAGAGCCTGTTACAAAACCTGTTACAGAACCTGTTACAGAGCCTGTTACAAAACCTGTTACAGAACCTGTTACAGAGCCTGTTACAGAGCCTGTTACAAAACCTGTTACAGAACCTGTTACAGAGCCTGTTACTTGACTTGACTTAGCTGCAGGGCTGTCCCGGAGGGGGGCCGTAGCCCAGCGGTAGCGCAGCTGCTCTGGTGTGCCAGCGACCCAGGCTCGATTCCAAGTGCAGTCACATTAATTTGGGGCTGAATTGGAATCTCGGCTTGGCTCTGCTCGTGCAATTAACGGCCTTGAGAGCCAACCCCCCAAGGCGCAGTGAAGTGTACATGCCTAACGATAATATAAAGTTAGGGCCGCTGTACACTCCTGTGTGAGTGTGTGCCTGCGTACGTATCCGCGCGCTTGTATGCCTGCTCAGGGGAGTCGGCGGAATGGGCAGTAATGCCTCTCGCCGGTTGTGTGCCTATGTCGCTTAAAGTGCGCCAGGGTGCACACAACCCCCCTGCCTCTAATAAAAAATAAAAAAGGGCTGTCCCGGAGGGGACACAGAGGGAAGGCGCGAGCGCCCATTTCGCTAGTCCCTGAACGGCCGACGCGTCGCTATGGACGGAGGGTTGGCGCCGCCCAGGGAGGTCCCCCAGTGTCGCCAGCAGCTATAATGCTCTCTGGAAAGGAGAGTTCAGCCCGCCTGTTACAAAACCTGTTACAGAACCTGTTACAGAGCCTGTTACAGAACCTGTTACAGAGCCTGTTACAGAACCTGTTACAGAACCAGTCCCCAATACAGACCTTGCCGGGGAGACCTCCAACAACTCGAGTGGACTCTCGCGGTCCCGTCCGTCGCGGAAGAAGTGCACGGCCCCGGTTGCCAGGTCCACGAAAGCGGCTTCGTTTCGGGCCTTGAAAAAAGTAAAATGATTTCCTTTGAGAAAAATGTCGAAATGGCACAGGTGCAGCAGCAATCATCACACAGGTGCAGCAGCAATCATCACACAGGTGCAGCAGCAATCATCACACAGGTGCAGCAGCAATCATCACACAGGTGCAGCAGCAATCATCACACAGGTGCAGCAGCAATCATCACACAGGTGCAGCAGCAATCATCACACAGGTGCAGCAGCAATCATCACACAGGTGCAGCAGCAATCATCACACAGGTGCAGCAGCAATCATCACACAGGTGCAGCACCAATCATCACACAGGTGCAGCAGCAATCATCACACAGGTGCAGCAGCAATCATCACACAGGTGCAGCAGCAATCATCACACAGGTGCAGCACCAATCATCACACAGGTGCAGCAGCAATCATCACACAGGTGCAGCAGCAATCATCACACAGGTGCAGCACCAATCATCACACAGGTGCAGCAGCAATCATCACACAGGTGCAGCACCAATCATCACACAGGTACAGCAGCAATTATCACACAGGTGCAGCACCAATCATCACAGGTAGGAATATCTACAACAGTAGCTCAACAGCTGACAGGCTCACCTGCCCAGCAGAGTTGGGCTGGTCGCTGCCGTGCAGCACCAGCGAGTCCTGGCCGCACCACCGGATGCCAGCAACCGGCACATTCAGCACCGACAGCTCCTTGACAACACGGCCGTAGTTAATGTCAACAATCTGCAAGAGGCCGCGCGAGCTGCCTACGGCTAGCAGAGGCCGGTAGGTGTGCACCGTCCGGGTCTTCAACGGCGGGCACATGGACACGGCGCACGGAGCCGGGCAGATCCCGCTGTGCAGCCCCGTCATCAGCATCTTCAGCTGCGCCGGCTGGGTCCGCGGCTCCACCGCTTCCTTGGCGACATCTTCAGACTCCGCCGCCGCTGCTGCAGCCGCAGCCGCCGACTCCGGCGCCAGGCAGCCCCAGATGGCGCGCCTGTAGGTCGCGTCAGTTGGCGCTAAGACGGCCGGCGGCGGCTCCTTGGCGGTGCCACCGGCAGCGCTGATGACTCCGGCGATGCCGGACGGCTCCGAGGGCGGCTCGCCCTGCTGCTGCAGACGGCGGGCGGCGGGCTGGGCCGTCAGCTCCCAGAAGGCCACCCGGCCGTCGGTGGTGGCCAGAGCCAGCCGGGTCTCGAGCAGCGGGTCCAGGCACACATCAGCCAGCCCGCAGTGCCGGGTCACCTGCGGCAGGGGCGGGGATGAGCTGCTCAGTGAATGAATGAGTGAGTGAGTGAGTGAGTGAGTGAGTGAGTGAGTGAGTGAGTGAGTGAGTGAGTGAGTGAGTGAGTGAGTGAGTGAGTGAGTGAGTGAGTGAGTGAGTGAGTGAGTGAGTGAGTGAGTGAGTGAGTGAGTGATTTTTAAGAATTTTCTAATTGAGAAGTTTATGAAATTAAAGAAAAAAGGTAACGAGATGAGAAGGGACCGCAAAGGGATCATGAAGGGACCGCAAAGGGATCATGAAGGGACCGCAAAGGGATCATGAAGGGACCGCAAAGGGATCATGAAAAGCCGGTCGCCAGCGCCCCTGCACACCTTGAACGAGTCAGTCTGAGCCACGCAGTCGAACTCGTCGCAGCCGGGCCGGCGCAGGCGCAGGCTGACGGCGCCGGTCTCCTGCAGGCAGGCCAGCAGGTCCCGGTGGGCGCAGCTGTGCACCCGAAGGAAGCCGGCGGCGCTGCGCTCCAAGGCGATGGACGCCACCGGCTGGTTGATGAGCAGATCGATCAGGACAATCTCCCGACTGTACACGGCGATCACGTGATTGCGGCGGGCTCTGTGATAGGTCACCTGACAGGAATAGCAAGTGAGGGGCGCTGCCGTGACATTCCCTAAACTTCACGCATTCAAATCCCTCATTTTAAATTTTATGAGCTCTAAACTGCTAAAATCCCATCGCTGCGAACAAACGAACGACGAAGGACACTGAGTAAAAGGTAAAAATTGTGATGGATAGAGCGGGGGTCGAACCCGCGACCACCAGATTATAAATCTGGCGCTCTACCAACTGCGCTACCTGCCCAGTTATTTTTCGTCATTTTAATACTATTTAACTGTAGAAAAGAAGGAAGTCGGAATTTCCAACTAGGAGGTCGGAATTTCCAACTAGGAGGTCGGAATTTCCAACTAGGAACTCGGAATTTCCAACTAGGAGGAAGACGGAATTTCCAACCAGGAGGTCGGAATTTCCGAAACTCTTCCTTCCACAGTTAAATAGTATTAAAGCGACGAAAAACATGAAGGGCGGATAGCTTGAGCAGTTGGTAGAGCGCCAGCTTTAAGATCTGGAGGTCGCGGGTTCGAGCCCCGCTCTGTCCATCATATTTTTACTTGATTAACAGTAGAGCTATACCAAGGTGCACGCTGCAATTCAAGAACACGGACTTATTGGCTGTTGCGCACCTTCTCAAGCAAGAATTAAGTCGTCAGTCCTCCGGACCGTCGAGATATTCAACGATTCTACCAGAAGGTCGGATTTTTCCCATAAGCGCCAGTGTATTCAGTACACCCCTGTGGGCCATACTGAGGGCGCCATACTGAGGGCGCCATACTGAGGGCGCCATACTGAGGGCGCCATACTGAGGGCGCCATACTGAGGGCGCCATACTGAGGGCGCCATACTGAGGGCGCCATATAGTAAAAAAACACACCTGCAAGCAGGGTTGCTGCTCAAAGCTCTGAGCATCCTTGCCGGGATGAGCCTGATGACCCCCCTGCTGTTGCTGCTGCTGGCTGCCGCCGCCAGGAGACACCAGGCCGGCGGTCATGTGCAGCAGCCGCATCGCCTGGCTGCGTTCCCGCTCCGAATAGGTGGACACCGAGCGGGGAATGCCGCCCGAGCCGGTCGTCGACGAGGTGGACGTCGGGCCGTGCAGATTGAGCCGCTTGGCGTCGCCTGAGGGCTCTCTGGCGGGGGCGGAGATCGGAGCAAAGATGAAGAATTGAAGGATGCGAGTTTTATAATGAAGCGATATTGACACTTGCTTCTCTGTCGGGTTCATAAGATGTGACAGACTACCGATCCAAAACCCAAACCCAAACCCAAACCAAAAACCCAAACTCAAACCAAAACCCAAATCCAAACCCAAAACCCAAACCCAAAACCCAAACCCAAAACCCAAACCCAAACCCAAACCCAAACCCAAACCCAAAACCCAAACCCAAACCCAAAACCCAAACCCAAACCCAAACCCAAACCCAAACCCAAAACCCAAACCCAAACCCAAAACCCAAACCCAAACCCAAAACCCAAACCCAAACCCAAAACCCAAACCCAAACCCAAAACTCAAACCCAAAACCCAAACCCAAACCCAAAACCCAAACCCAAACCCAAACTCAAACTCAAACCCAAACCCAAACCCAAAACCCAAACCCCAAACCCCAACCCAAAACCCTAACCCAAATCCAAATCCAAACCCAAATTCAAACCCAAAACCAAACCCAAACCCAAACCCAAAACCCAAAACCCAAACCCAAACCCAAAACCCAAACTCAAACTCAAACCCAAACCCAACACTGCAGCTCAAACTGCCATCGAACCAGCCGCATCTCCCAGCGCACCTGTCAGGCGTCAAGTCGCTGAAGAAGAGCACGCAGGTCGGGTCGGACCTCAGGAACACCAGGCAGTGGCCCCGATCGAACGGGTCGAGGCAGAGACTGCCGCCGCCAAACACAGAGTCTGGGACGGCGCCCGATGTTGCCACGGAGCGGCGCCACAGCAGCGCGCCGGTGTCGGAGTTCCACAGCGCCAGCTCGCCGCCGGCCGCCGAACCAGCCGACGCCGTCGCCGAACCCGATGATCCGGCCGAGTTGGCCGACGAAGCCCCCGACGCCGCCGCCGCGGCCGCTGCCGCCGAAGACGCCGGCAGCAGGAGGCCCAGCAGGAGCTCCGGGCTCGGCCAATCCGCATCGGCCAGACTGTGGCGGCCGGACAGCCCGGCCGGCGCCTGCATTTCGGCCGACACCCGGCCGTCCAGAGCGTCCCAAGCCAGCAGACGGCCGTTGACGTGCCCGACGGCCAGGCGGGCCGACCAGCGACCGGGCGGTGGCGGCGCCCAGCGCGCGCGGGACACCGGCGAGGTCAGGGCTGCGGCCGCGGCTGCTGCTGAAGCCGCCGAAGCTGACGCAGGCTCCGGCAGCGTGGGCAGCAAAGTTTGCACCACCTGGACGGTCTCCGGCTCCAGGATGAGCACGGCCGGGCCGTTGGCAACAGCCAGGAGGCCCTGCGGCCCCCAGTCGCCGACGAACTGCTGTTGAAGATGCGGATTGTGCTGGCCGACCGAGGCAATGTCGAAGGCGGCGGCCCCGCTGATGGCCTTGTAGCGGGGCGAGTAGCGGCCGCTGCTCAGCGACACGATGCCGTGGCCACCAGGGGCCGCCAAATTTGCTGCTGTTGTCATGGCAACCAGGTGTGGCGCTAAGAGAATCTGTGCAGCTGAAGATGAGGGAGCGCTGGCGACTTGAGAATACCAAGAGTACAACAGGGATTTCTTATCTTCAACTTATCCTGCTCAAGGACACAAATTGCTTCGAGTCGTGAGTCCGACGCTCTGACCACTAGGCTGCAGCGGATCTATGAGAATTTCCCGCAGGAAGTTTTCCCGCCGAGTTTTTCCCGCCGAGGTTTTCCCGCAGGGTTTTTCCTCTGTCGGGTAAATCTGGGCGGGGAAATCTCTTGCGGGAAAACCTCCTGTGGGAAAACCTGTAGCGGTAAAACCTCCTGCGGGAAAACCAGTAGCGGGAAAACCAGTAGCGGGAAAACCAGTAGCGGGAAAACCAGTAGCGGGAAAACCTCCTGTGGGAAAACCTGTAGCGGGAAAACCTGTAGCGGGGAAACCTGTAGCGGGGAAACCTGTAGCAGGAAAACCTCCTGTGGGAAAACCTGTAGCGGGAAAACCTGTAGCGGGAAAACCTCCTGCGGGAAAACCTCCTGCGGGAAAACCTGTAGCGGGGAAACCTGTAGCAGGAAAACCTCCTGTGGGAAAACCTGTAGCGGGAAAACCTGTAGCAGGAAAACCTGTAGCGGGAAAACCTGTAGCGGGAAAACCAGTAGCGGGAAAACCTGTAGCGGGAAAACCTGTAGCAGGAAAACCTCCTGTGGGAAAACCTGTAGCGGGAAAACCTGTAGCGGGAAAACCTGTAGCGGGAAAACCTGTAGCGGGAAAACCTGTAGCAGGAAAACCTCCTGTGGGAAAACCTGTAGCGGGAAAACCTCCTGTGGGAAAACCTGTAGCGGGAAAACCTGTAGCAGGAAAACCTGTAGCGGGAAAACCTGTAGCGGGAAAACCAGTAGCGGGAAAACCTGTAGCAGGAAAACCTCCTGTGGGGAAACCTGTAGCGGGGAAACCTGTAGCAGGAAAACCTCCTGTGGGAAAACCTGTAGCGGGAAAACCTGTAGCGGGAAAACCTCCTGCGGGAAAACCTCCTGCGGGAAAACCTGTAGCGGGGAAACCTGTAGCAGGAAAACCTCCTGTGGGAAAACCTGTAGCGGGAAAACCTGTAGCAGGAAAACCTGTAGCGGGAAAACCTGTAGCGGGAAAACCAGTAGCGGGAAAACCTGTAGCGGGAAAACCTGTAGCAGGAAAACCTCCTGCGGGAAAACCTCCTGCGGGAAAACCTGTAGCGGGAAAACCTGTAGCGGGAAAACCTGTAGCGGGAAAACCTGTAGCGGGAAAACCTGTAGCGGGAAAACCTGTAGCGGGAAAACCTGTAGCGGGAAAACCTGTAGCGGGAAAACCTGTAGCGGGAAAACCTGTAGCGGGAAAACCTGTAGCAGGAAAACCTCCTGTGGGAAAACCTGTAGCGGGAAAACCTCCTGTGGGAAAACCTGTAGCGGGAAAACCTGTAGCGGGAAAACCTGTAGCGGGAAAACCTCCTGAGGGAAAACCTCCTGCGGGAAAACCTGTAGCGGGGAAACCTCCTGCGGGAAAACCTGTAGCGGGGAAACCTCCTGCGGGAAAACCTGTAGCGGGAAAACCTGTAGCGGGAAAACCTGTAGCGGGGAAACCTGTAGCGGGGAAACCTCCTGCGGGAAAACTTGTAGCGGGAAAACCTGTAGCGGGAAAACCTGTAGCGGGGAAACCTGTAGCGGGGAAACCTCCTGCGGGAAAACTTGTAGCGGGGAAACCCCACTGCAGGAAAAGCTCGCGCGGGAAAACCTCGAAGAGGAAAACTTCCTGCGGGAAATTCTCGCGCTACCGCTGCAACCCCTCAGTCTCAGTTACTCATCTGGCTACTCGTCAAAGTAGGCAATTTCGTATATAACAGTAGGTCATCTAAGTTACTCTGCACTTTGATTTCTATTGTATTCAATTTTTAGTCTTAAAGCCTGCCTCACTGCCTACGGCCACTGCAAGCTAAACAAAGGTTTTTAAAAGATCGAACACAAAAAACCAGTACATTTGAATCCACGTTGAAAAAATCAACAGAGTGGATAATTTTTCAAAATTACGCTGTGTACTATTTTTTTCTTAATCAAAAAGATGGAATTGCCAGCAGCGAGGGGCGGCCATGTTCACCAGTTGGTTTAAGCATAGAGATGGAAATTTGAGCAGTTAAACCTGCCCATGAGATCAATCACAACTCAGTATTGCTAGCTAGAGACTAAAGTATTGCACTGAGATTCTGCTGCAATTAACTATTAAAATATTGCTTTGAGTCGGTTGTAAAAAAGAATTGACTCTTAATAATGTAAACAGAAAAAAAATGAGAAAAATTGC
The DNA here is from genome assembly GCA_002269645.1 of Macrostomum lignano. Taxonomy (NCBI): domain Eukaryota; kingdom Metazoa; phylum Platyhelminthes; family Macrostomidae; genus Macrostomum; species Macrostomum lignano. The sequence continues at coordinate 159,959 of NIVC01000280.1, forward strand.
TTATTTGCTACTCATACTACTAACAAAACAGTATAATAAATA